>JAHDVE020005655.1:0-38055 GCA_022606495.2 Halesus radiatus
GGATGTCGGTATGCTATGCATAATATACTTTATCGTAACTCAAAAAATATCACTGTTAGTACCTACTCGTACACATAATATTACTCGAAAAAATCTCCCCACAAGTATACATCGTGATAAACATCTATGAATAGAGAGATAAAAGAGGTGACAGTCGGCTAGCAAACAAGACGTGTGTGAAATTGTGTCACTAAATAACTGATAAGTTCTATTAAAATATGCATTCCACAGTCATTTATTTTTGTTGTATTCACCTTTCAAAAGAAACTGTGCCACTTACGGGATAATTGAACTGACCAAAAATATTCATATATATATCATAACTATAAAGAAAACATGTTTGATGAAAAACGATATCTCTTTAAAACTATTTTATTAAGCGTACATTAGCGTATAATGTCAACCCACAAAGTGATTGCTTTCTTCAATAATTGAAAATATTATGTTTGTTTACTTCTGAAGCAGCTTGCAAGTCTTGAACAGTGAGCTCTGGCATCATGAAATTTGCACATATTTTTCTGTCCAGAAATTTAAGGTCAATGAAACTATGTATTTTTAGGTAGTAAAGTTATTTGCAGCATAAGTTACAAGCCTTTCAAATAAGTATTTAACTCTCTAAAAATGTGTTAAAAATTATCAAAAATCTCAAGCAGTGAGCTCTAGTGTTATGAAATATGCACAGGTTTTTCTATACCAATACAAGTGTTTTCGCTTAAAAAGACAATTTATTCAAGAGCTTTGGATATATAATGGATTCAACTGCAAAAAAGTAGGTCAATACGTCAAATGGGAAAAAAAAATGTATTTCAATAAATAATAAGGAAAAATAATGTAGAAACTGGGGCAAAGCCGAGTAGTGGAGCTTGTGTCAATAAAATCATTAAGCCATGTAAATTTTCTACACAAATGCATTTTATATTAACTGGTTTCCAAATCTTTTCAAAATAATTATTTGATATTACACTGTGAGATATAGTATCCATACAAATCTACTTCTGCAAGAGTAAAAAAAAAAAACAAACAAAAAAAAAAAACTTTTAAAGAGAGTAATGACAGTATAAAAATCATCAAGTGACCAATATTTGGCAAATAAGCAATTAAAATTAAAAGCAAAACGTGCAAATTCATAAAACATGACATTTAATCAAATTTCAAAAGTTAAAATGTACAACTGACGATTTTGCAATATTGTCATACCGAAAAATTGGTGAAAATTTCATTTTTAATCAGAGCAAATCTTGCGAAAACATCGGTTACAAGATCTTGCGAATGATTTTCACAGAGAAATTTACGGTTGAATCAAATGACTTTCAATGTGTGATCAACCGTGAGCCAATGACAGCTCAGTGACTAGGTCTGTTTCACAGGTTTCCTTGATAATAACCAAGTACCAGATATTGATGAGGTTTAGTGCCATGTCACAATGTTACGATAAAATTCTCATAAAAGTAGTATTCATAAATCATATACATCTGAATGTAAATCCATCTCGAGTACGAGTATATCTTTGTTTTACGTGATTCGGCTGTCAAAATATTTTCAATTGGATTTCTTCAAACTTAATTATTAAGCTAATAATTACGTTATAAAGTGATACAAGTGAGAAAACCAATGAAAAATGATGGACAAAACATTAATCTCAAGGTTTTGGCGTTCATGGACTGTAGAAACCTACAGCAAAAAAGTCTGGATATTACTGCGAGCCGTCGCCATTCAAGTTGTGTTATCAGCTTTGTGGAAAATTGTCACCCAGGAGTTTAATATTTTTGATTGGTTACTGCATTTTAAATCATTGTCAAATTAAATTTATACTGATAGTGTGCAATGAATAAATCTACGTATGGATTGGAATGTTTTAAAACTCAAAATATAATATTTACATAATAATTCGTTTTTTCAATCATTTCAAAATAACTTTGTGGCACCATTTTTATATAAATAATTATCAATTGTTCCAAATAAAGCGTACATACGTGGATTTTTGCATTGGTATCCCAATAACTATGGTAAAGAGTGCAAAGTTATCCGCACCAAGCGGGAAAAGATTGTATTCAAAATTCGAATGCAATTATGTATTTTTAATCAGTCAATTTTTTTTGGATCGCCTTGCCAAAATAAATATGCAGAAAAACAAGATAATGTGTGCGTATTTAAAAAAATGTTATTGTGATTGAGCTTTCCTCGTGATTAATATTATATATATTACTGTATCATAATTAAGGCTAATATTTGCAATTGTTCAACCCAATTTTCAGACGGAAACCACAAGTATGATTCATTGTTTACTTCCTCATGTAATTGCCAAAACAGGTAATTATTAAACTGTATTCAGCAATATAATGGAAAATGGTCATAATGAGCATTATCAGCAAGTGATTGTAGATAAAAAGATTTGGCCGAAAGAAAATGTGTTTTAACAATGCGGTCTAATTTTTGATAAGATATAAAAAATAACACTTTTTATCTAATGAGTAATTAAATAATTGATTAAGATAAGAAATTTTCAACAGTTATTGTGAAAAAATTGTTCCATTATATTCTTTCGACTGAAAAACGACCAAAGATAAAAAAATATGGATGATTTTAATTTAATTATGAATTTATAGAACTGCACTAATGGCTATGGATCTAGTTTTTTTGGTTATGATTACTTTATAAGACATATTGTAGCACAAAAACAGTACTTTCGAGATTTTTTGAGGCAGTCATGATTATGAGGATTCACATGAAATAAGAATAATTTATGGTAATATTGAAATACCATGAGCAATAAATTATTCTTAGTACACACTAATAAGCAACCAAAGGTACCTGATGTAACATGATTAACATATTTATTGCTTCTTGAAAATCAAGGTTCTGACACAGAAATTTGTGTCAAGTATAAATATAAGTAACCATACAGAAGAAAAAAAAACTGTAGCACTAAAACAAACAATATGAACCTTTAAATAACAGTTATCTTGGCTTCGTTCCGCTGGGATGACGTTTGTTTACGTCAAAACATGTATACTGTGTGTAAGGACTGGATGCAAGTAATTATAACAGAATATCACGACTTCAATCGAAAAAAAATTGCACCCTTTGCAATGTAAACAGGGGTTGTAATTGTACCGTTATCATGACATATTAAGCAAAATAGTATCCCTAAACATTATATACTAATAAAACACGACGCCAGGCTTCTAATAATGACAGTTACTCACCTAAAGCAGCAATCCCGAATAATTTTCGGCCAATAGGCCAATCAACTTTCCAATACAAAATACGTCGATCACAAACTGTTGGGATACTTCATCATGGAACTTATCAACAATAACACTAGATGATCACTTATTCAAACATAAATAATAAACAATAAATATTAAAACTTCACCCGTCACACGAAACTATTATAAAGAGTAGGATGACAATCTGAAGTCACTATTTATGACAAATACATTCAAGATGTCCGCTGTATCCGGGTAGCTCGCAGAGCGATGTGAAACGTCAGGCAAGATTATTATCAACAAGTTATATTTATTCTTCATCACCGATATGTTTATCACTCGTCGGGCACTACCCTAATTTACAAGGAATTTTAGGACATTGCTATATTTGCAGTATATGCCTGAATTTCTTGAAAAAAATATTTTTACCGGATGTTTAAAAAAAGGTACTTCTGTTTTTCAGTGTTGCCATAAGTAATAATATCTTTTTCACTGTTTTAGTACTTGCGTTAGTTATTATTTTAACGTTTTACTAAAGTTGTCTTCCTTCTCTGGAAGAAAATACCGAGTTCAAATTACATTATTCTACTGTTACGATACGAGTCTTTTATAGTTGATCCCAATTTTATTTGTTACCTGTACGTACAAGTTGAATCGTGTGTTGAAATATTTATAATCGGAGACCACATACTAACTATTTTTTATACTTTCAGATGTCTTCCAAAAAACTCTGCACACTTGTCTTCCCTAGGAAGGGAACCCAGATTCTATTGGGCATGAAAAAATACGGTTTCGGCAAAGGAAAATGGAACGGGTTTGGAGGCAAAGTCGAGTCCGAAGAAACTTTAAAGCAAGCAGCAATTAGAGAGATTAGCGAAGAGTGTGGCATCACTGTTCAAGAAAGAAATCTCAATTTTGTTGGAAATTTGGAAGTGCACTACCAGAGTGGAGCTCAAACCCAAATCATGGTGGTAAAGGTGTACAATACTTTTGTGTTTGAAGGAACCCCAACAGAAACCAATGAAATGAAACCGAAATGGTTTAATGTGGCCACCATACCCTTTAAAGACATGTGGCCGGATGACAAGCACTGGTTTCCACACTTGCTGAAGGGTGATACATTCACAGGAACTTTCTGGTATCAAGGATTTGATAACATCATAAGGCAAGAAGTCCGTCAGATTTCTAAAGAAGAACTGGAGTCCTTGGGAGACTAAAATGTTTTTTGTTACCACTTTTTTTTCTATTAGTGTATTCAATTTTGTAAGATGGAAATTTTACAGACAGACAGCACAATTTTAACTGTGTATTATTTTATAGAAATTCATTATCATTGGTATGTTTTTAGAAATGATAAGTTTTTTTTCTCAATTTATTCACCTTGAACCTCATAATTTTTATGTCTAGTAATAGAAATGGAGAAATCATTCATACTCGTGAATATATTCAAATTATGTTTTAAAACAAAGCTTTAACTAAGATTTATTATAAAATGCACCAAATATGTTCCACTAATTAATTTAACTTAGGCTGCTCTCTGACGGTCCGGTGAGGAACGAACTTTTCACTCGCTACTGGAGACACTGCGCAGAAAAGTCCCACAATGAACTGCGTTGCAAACCGTTACCTTACTTTAGCGAACTTAACTTTTCTATGGAGTGTCTGCAGTAACGAGTGAAATGTTCGTTCCTCATCGGACCGTCAGAGAGCAGCCTTACTGTAATGAATGCAAACATAATGTTTATAAAACTCTTTCTGATAACAATTTTTAATCAAATTTAATTTGTTTTTATGGTAAATTTCTCGTACTATAATTTTTTTATTGAACTTTTTTGTTTATGTAGATGACATACCTACTTTAATTTTTACCTTTATGTATTGTCGTGAGTCCTTTGACCTTCCGTTTTATACTTGTGATCTATTTTTTTTGGGATGCTTTGCAAGCTATTTTTGCTTGTGCGGCAAACTTCTCAATACACAAAACAGCAATAATTTTCTAATGCAAGACATTGCTTGTATTGTGAATCCATTATTGTATGTCGTGAATATAAATGTAATATGATGAAACATTAGCTGATAACATTTTTATTATAATAATTTTTGTACCCACTTTTGTAGCCAGTAAAAAAGACACCAAAAAGATCATTGTCTATTTTTTAAACATCTCATCTTTAAAGCACTTACTCACCATCCGACTTGCAGAACCCAACATGTCCGGAGATAGGCGGTCGGACGGTGTGTAACCAAAACCTAATATGTCCGGAGGTAGGATGGTGTTCATGCAAAACCCAACATGTCCGGAGGTAGGATGGTATGCAAGCAAAGCCCAAGATGTCTGGAGGTAGGTGGTCGGATGGTGTGCAAGCAAAACTGCCAACCGAATGATTATTGTTGCCGGAACAGGATCCATTCCAACTTGCTGTCTCCCCAGAAAGCAGGATGGTGAGTAGGGCCCCATTATATTCTGCAGGTTGATTTTATTGAAACAAAGAGAGTTTGGTAAATTAATTAATTTATTTTATAAAAATACTTTATCCTTTCGATTTTTGCAGCTTATCAAAAAAATTGTTGGATCATTCTTTGAACTAAATTTCGCTCTAGAAAATTAACAACATAATTACTGTCATTCTTTTTCGAATAACAAAAAAAATGAATTAAAAAAATATGTACCACTTTTGTTGTAAAATATTAAAAACGGAACATAATACCATTTGTGTTGCTAAATACCACTGTTTTTGCTGAAAAATAACCGAATTTTCCCAAAAATAATGCGACTTTTTCAGGTCCACATGATTCATTACACTGGTATGATTTTGAGGTAATTTTTATAAAAGAAATTGGCTCTTTTTTTTTTTTTTTTTTTACATGAATACCGCACAAGAGTCTCAGCTGCTCCCACCGTCTGGAGCCAGTGAAACTATGGCATCCCCAATAGGGAAATGTTGTGAGGCTGAAGGTATAGGGGAGGGGAAGGAGAAGTGGGAGAGGAAGGTGGGGAAATGCCTGGCTATTCAGATCTGGTCACCAAACACGGCTAAAAGCCATTTCAAGCAACGTTTCAATTCTGAATGGTGGTCTTTCACCAGGGCGATTAATTATTAACAGAAAATTGATCAACCTTGAAATCATACGGTTTAACCTGATCTAAGTGGCTGTCTCTAATGTGATCCACGAAGTTTCAGTAAAACGCATACATTGTGTCGAAAGCGCCACGTGGTGGGATAGATTATGTTAAAAAGGCCAGCATTGAAAAGGTTAAGAATCTTACGTATCATGTCATTTTATGTCTGGGGTGTCAAGTTGTGTTGTGCTACTTCCTCCTTCTAAAGCCAATGTTTCAGACAGCCTTGTAGTCTCCATCATCAGGCCAGATGTGATGATGGATACTGAAAGGTTTTTCCAAATGCAGACATTTAATGACAATCCAAAAATTTTAATTTATGGTTTTTATTAAATGCTTCCAATTAATCTTATTCTAAATATTATCAATATCAGCCATGTCTTCATCATCGAGGAGTAGCGTCCTGGCCAGGTTCCTGGCGAGGGCCAGCCTCAGCAGGTCCAGCTTGTCTCCGAGTTCTCCGTTGGTGATGCGCTCCTCGACGCAGTGCATTATCTCGTATGTGTCATCCGTCCCAAACACCACCACGTCGCATTCGAGGAGCGGAAGTGCATCCATGAGGAGGGTGGCCCAGAAACTGAAGAAGAAAATAAAAATGTTAATGATTTGATACAGGCTACGTAAACTACGGGCGTTCAATAAAAATAAACATTCCAGTGAAAAAGGAAGCGGATAGATATGCCCTCGCAATGTTGTGCAGTAGAAGAATGCTCAGAATTTCATGAACAGCCAGGCATACCAATCTAGGATGCTCTGTACGCTTGGGTTGTCAGCAAAATTCCAGATTTCTGGGATTTGGTTGGATGGAAATTGGTTTTTTTAAATTTCTTTAAAAAATGTAGATACGTACGGAACAAAAATTCTGTCAAAATTTTCTCAGCCAAGGTTTTCAAGAATTACCGCAAACACTTAGATTTTTTACAGAGCCAAGTGGGCCGTACGAAATAGGTCAGCGGGCCGCTGATCACTTGTTTAGAGGGTTAAATTAAATTAAAAGCTGTAGAAATGAGATCTACGAGACAAATGTGTGGTAAAAACATGTAGGATCGTGTGAAAAATGTTGAGATTCGTAAAGAATGCAAGGCTGATGTATGCGTAATGAGCAAGATTAAGAAAGGGACACTTAGATGGTTCGGGCATGTAGAGCGAATGACCGAAGGAGTGTGAGGAGAATATATGACGCGAATGTGAATGGAAGAAGCCGGGGACGTCCGAGGAAGACATGGCAAGATCAAGTTAATCAAATACTTAAAGTCGGAATGAAGATGATAGCATTGCTATCGAAACATGTAGAGAAATATTTATATATTTTAATTAAAGTGGTAAATACAAAGTATATTTTTAATTTATATAATTAATAATGATGCCACAAAGTTACCAAACATTTGAAGAAGTTAGTTAGTTAGTTAAAAGCTTTAGATAAGCAAGGTGTGATATGATTTTGTGGACATCTTGGCTAATTTGCACAGGGCGATTTCTAATATGAAACTTTTTTAATTAAAAAAAATTATTTATTCATCTATACAATCTTAATTTATTATAAGGGTTATGGTACTGTGCCTGTCTCACTGGCAGAACCCGTATTGAGAGCAGGCTCTCGTGATAACTCTTTAGAAGCATTAATGAATGAAGAAATAATTATATACTCACTAATTAGGAGTGATTTTGGATGCGAGAAGCGATATCAGAAGGCTGGCAGCATCATTGAACTCACTGCTTTTGTAGAGACGGTGAAATTCTGAGTATTTGGCTGAAACATAATTTAAAAAAAAAAAATAATCGGTTAAACAATGTTGTTGAAGATGTGATAAAAGACTTCCACAGGCAATAGCATTTTGTTGGTTGACTTTGATGGTGTTAAAGCGTGTTGGGCCTCTGTAACAAACAATACGGAGGCTTGCCTTATTTTCTGACAGTTGAAAGGAATTTTCACCAAAGCTCTTTGATTATTTTCTCTCACGCGTGTACTGCTCCATTTAAAATGTCTTTTGTAAGAAATAAATATGTTGGTGACTTATAAAAAAAAAATTAAAAATATGTAGTGTTTTAAGCATTCGCTATATGTTTGATATCAAACCATAAAAAAATATTTGTGCATTTTAAATAAAGACAAAATTTTATTAAGGTGGGAAGGGTGGTTCTTTCTACCTTTAACGCCGACCCTACTTGTATGGCGGAAAAGGCACTGCCTTCCGATAATTTAATATGAATATTTTTTTTTTAATTAGAAACACAAACAAAATATTTATATAAACAAATTATTTATATTTTATATATCATACATAATATATCGTATATACAATTGGCGTATAAATATCTCTAATAAATGTGTTTACAGCATGTGTGGTGTACGCAATAAAGTTAATGAATTATTTAGTTATAAATAACAATGTTTATTTACATATCTCATATTCGACGGCCTCCATGGTCGAGGGGTAAGGCTCTCGACTACGAATCCGAAGGTCGCGGGTTCAAATACCGGCGTGCGCAACAAATTTTTATTTAATTAATTTGTGTTGTTTCGCAATTAATTCATTTAAAAATAAAATATATTATATTTGCACGCATTCCAGAGTGGAAGATACTCTCAGTATCGCCCTGGTGAAAGACCACCATTCAGAATTGAAACGTTACTTGAAATGGCTTTTAGCCGTGTTTGGTGGCCAGATCTGAATATCCAGGTATTTCCCCTTTTCCCCACCTTCCTCTCCCCCTTATCCTTCCCCTCCCCAATACCTTCAGCCTCACAACATTCCCCAATTGGTAATGCCATAGTCCCACTGGCTCCAGACGGTTGGGAGCAGTTTGAGACTCTTGTGCGGTATTCATATAAAAAAAATATATATCTCACTGAAACTCGGTGCGTGCAAAAACATGATACTGATACGATGGCCAAACAAAGATGTTAAAAATGTTGAAGGCAAAAGAATGTCAGAACAAAAACATTCAAAAATTTTACTTCGTTTAAATTTAATTTCTTTTATGAAGATAGAAAAATCATCAGCTATTGCTTTTTGTAATAAGATTTTAAATGAATTCATGAAATTTGAGTACCAATCTCTTTGTAAAGGTCCCCAACTATATGTATATTTTTATTTTATTTTAGAAGCAAACAGTGCATGAATAAAATGAGCAGTGTACAATTTACATGGTTTTAGAAAATTATTACATGGATACACCAATGACATGTCTCTACGGAATATCTAGTGAGTGATTGCATACATTTGCACTAGCCGGTTAGTGCTTACCTAAAGTCACTTATAGAAAAAGTAAAAACTTTCACGCACCGGTGCGCAAATGCGTCCACAGCCATTGTAAATAACTAAATGTGAAAAAAAATAATAAAAGTAAATATCTATTAAAAACTTCTTAAGCTTTTTAAGGTTATTTTATAAATATTTTCCAGTCCTAAAAATTATAAATATTTCAAATAAACATCAACTTTTCTTGTGCCACCAATCTTCTAATAAATGTGACATCAATAGAAAGGGAGGATAAAATATCAACTGTAAAAATTACATTTTTTCTAAGCTTAAATTTTCTGATAAAACTGTGATCATCTGAAGCGACATGCCAGGTAAGTATGTTTTTCTGTATCTGTACAAAAATGTGATATAAGTCTTCCCCATCTTTTTGTCTTGGGTAACTTATGGCACTGGAGATGTGGAAATTATTGCTTTTTTTGGAATGAATTGCGCCAAGTGAAAACCAAAATTATTTGTAATATGATAAAATATGTATGTACAATTTTTACATATAAATTCAACTCACTAAATCGCCCAACATTGACTTTGACAATGTTGTATTACAAAGCAGGATTTAAATTCAGAAATTGCTTTAATAGTTAAAGTGTTGATACGTAAAAAAAAATCATTAAAATATATGCATTATTATCAAAGATACAGCGGTTAAGACAAGATCCATTTTCTCGAAACGGACCTTTGTTTTCGCTCACGTGAAGTGGGTTAATATCAACACATTGTTTGCGAGAGATGAGTAATCACCTTTTTTGCATATTTCACAATTGTGTTTTAATTTTAGTAAAAACATTTCAATATCCGCCTTTGAGGTGATTTTTCACAAAAACAGTGCTATACAAATCATCCAATTATTATATTTATGGTAAGAAATTGAAAGTTTTATTTAAAAATAAGGAATAGTTCAGAAGTTTCATGAAACGTAATTTCCACGGTAAATTTGAAATATCACCCGCTTTTCGGTGTGGATTGTCGATAAGCACCAGTAAACGGCGATTATGGCCAATAATGATTCAATCCTCGGCTACGAATCCGGAGGTCGTGGGTTCAAATCTTGGCGTAGGCAAAATTTATTTAGATTAACTTGTGTTATTTCACAATTTATTCAATTAAAATAATATACATGTAGTATATTTGCGGCACGTTCCAGAGTGGTAGATACTTTCAGTATCGTCCTAGTGAAAGACCATCATCCAGAATCGAAACGTTGCTTTCTTTATTTAATATAAATACATATAAAATATTTAATAGTACAGATATTGCATAATAGGTAATTACAAAAAAAAGTATAAATTTATTTAACAAAAAGTAGCCAACTCAATAGAGAAAGGTTTCTCGTGTTTGAGTTGAGGAGCAGCGACAGTAATGGTAACTAACCATAGAAATAAAATACATCAAGAATGTAATGTAGATAGTTTGTTTTGTTGTCCACAATAATTATTACAAAATAGAAGCATAAAAGTGAAATGGTTTTACCATTTACCCATCTCCTTCCACTCCCCACTACCTTCAGTCTCACAACATACTCCAATTGGGGATGCCATAGACCAGTGATTCTTAACCCTTTGTGGGCGTTTTGGAGGTCTGAAGGGGACGTTTTAAAATTTTTAGCATTTAGGGGGTGCTGCAAAAGTTCGAGTGGGCATTGTGTCAATATAGAAAAATAAGCTGATTCACGAGCTATGCACACTGATACACTTTTACACTTTCTTTAAGCTCTTTGATTTTTCAAGTTCTGTTTAATAAACTACACTTTTACGCGCAAAAATTTAAACTGAGGCATAATACTTTTAAAATTTTTGGTCCCTTGATATAAGGTTTTCTGACAAACAACTGTTTTCTAGAACCTTGTAAAGGATAAAGAGTTAAAAATCATTACTCATAAAAAGCATTTACCCAAGAACACAAGTCGATCGCTCAGCATCATATCAGGTCCTAGGGACCCAACGAGGTCTGTGTTGCCTAGGACGCCGGTTTTGGCGTACTCCCTGAGGGCCTCGTCGGCCAGGCGGGCCGCTAGGGGCCCGGCGTTGCCTCGCAGCGCCCAGCCCAGGGCCGCGCCTCTGCGTCCACGGGCCCGCAGCACCATGGCTTGGCGCTGGCATATGCTTTCGGCTGGAAGCAAATATTACAGGTGGAGAAACAGTGAGTTAAACATTATGAGAATATTTGGGATTCATTGAAAAAAAAAAAGTTTTTCGAAAAAAAAAACTCATATTTTTTACAGTAGAGAATGTCCGTATGTCCATTTAACATAAAATTTTAATGCAAAATTACTACTGATGTCAGAATTAATAGACTTGCCTTAAGCACCATTTCGACGGCTGGAGGTAAATGTCCCATGACACCCATTTTGGCACCAGCCTAATTCACTGCTGCCCACATTTGATTTGCGAGATTTCAACGGCAATGAGCAAATTATAAAACATTTATAAAAAGGGTCAAAGTAAATACTCTAGCAAAATATTCGGTTTTTGTAAACAAGCCAAACCCTTTTACTTATTTGCTGTTTTACTTAAATTGGCAGCACGCCTAGCTTGCCCCCTTATTTCGGTTTCATCCCCTTGCGTATTAGGGCATCTCTATGTATTATTTGCTCTGTGAAAATTAACTATAAAATTCGATAAATTGTCAAGAAAATTTATAATGAAAAAGGAAATAAAATATTAAGTCTTCAGCAACAAAATAATTATTTGAGGCACAATTATCCGTGAGTTGGATTAACCGTGGTCTTCTATGAAAGTAAGAACGATGTGTAGAAATCTTTCATTAACCTAATTTACTTAGTGAAAATTCTTACCGACGCTCTGCAAATTATATCGCTTTGCCTCGTTCAATATCTTCATAATCCGTTGCTCAGATCCCAGGGGCAGTCGGGCCGTGAGCAGCGCCGCTCTGTGTGCCCCCTCGGTGCCCCAGCCCTGCCCGAGGTAGGACAGCCCCCCGGCCCACAGCGAGCGGTGACCGCAGAGGAGCGAGCCGTATTCCATAACCAGACTGTCTCGGAGCTGATTTGTTACACTGGAAAACAAATATAAAGTGTGAAACGGATATATATGTTAGGTATGTTTGAGAAATTGTAATTTTCTTTGATACCGTTAAAGAAAAAGGTTCTAGTCATGGATAATCAATCGGTGGCGGTTCGTGGTCTTTTTAACTGGGGTTTCAATCGGAAATTCAACAGAAGATAAGAATATATTTCATCAAAATCATCGAATACAGCGGCAGTCACATAAATTAAATAAACTTGATGGGAGGTGTACTATAATAATTAGCGATTTGAGACAGCACGGCGTTTGTCGACACTTTTTAAACGTGGGAATAAAATGTTTTATTTAAAAAAGGATTGAATTTTGAATATGAAAACAAAAGTTTGCATTATAATCTGTTTGTTTTATTAGTTGATTTACAAATGCCATTAAAAGCAAACGGTTAGAGAAATGCACGAACAAGAAAAAACTTTAAAATATTTACTATTATTACCTATGGAAAGTAAAATAAAAGCGTTTAACTGGCATCCTTATTGTGCAAAGTTCAGCCGGCTGGCAAAGTGACCAATGGGGGGCCATCTCGGTGACACTCGTCACACACACACGCACGCATAATATAATTTAATTCACCTATCTATTTAAGGAAATTCACATGTTTTAAATAATTTATCTTCTGTATTTAAATCTTATATTGTTTTTGTATGTTATGTAAATATTAGTGAATTTGTTTGTGATTCACTTTTTCATCTTCGAATATCCTGAAAAAGTTGTATAAATCAAATAATATTTTTTTAGAAAGTCGGTGTTTTTTTAAATATTCAATTAATTTTTATGCTCGTTTTTCTAAAGGTATGCACAGCTTTTCAGCCTATGGACTGCATGCCACTGCCAGGCCGGGACAATTAATCTAATCGGTCTCTAAACTCCTATAAGATCCTCCTAAAATATATATTATTTTTAATTTACTAAAAAACTTTTTTTTTTAATAAAAATTTTGGAGGGTTTCTTAGAAGTTGATAGGCCAATTTAATTCCGTGTCTCGTCCTGGGTAAAGGTGGTTTTGCAGTACTCCATTCCTTTTAATAAGATTCACCGGAGTTGTTATTGGCTATTTGGCATTAATAATAATAATAATCGGATGATTTTTATAGCGCCGTTTTTGTGAAAAATCACCTCAGGGCGCTGTACAAATATTACTTCCTATTCTTATATTATTCTTATCTCATGTCTCCTGTCTCCACAATATGACTCCCCAGGTATCTGAGATTTCTTCCCATCAAAGTGAAACATTGACAGATCAATCGCCATTTCCACTATTCATAATAGAGAAAATTTATTACAGCAGAGTAAAAGAATATAGTTACTTGTTTTGATGTTCATCAATGACGTTTAGTTTGCCGGAGTGCATCAGGAGATCCGTGATGTGTGTGGCGAACCAGCCGTTGTCTGACATCTGTTGTATTTCATGTAGCACCTGTTTCAAACAAACATAAACAATCAATAAATCTATTTGAAATGAGAAGTTAAGATTTTAAAGATGTTATTCTTGGTTAAACAATGCAGTTGTGAAACATTTCTTTTAAAAATAAAGCAGTTCCCTCATGGGTCGGTAAAGAATCAACATAAACTGGTTGTTGTTGTAAGAATGAGTGATACCGAGAGTTCTCTGTTCCATATATTTGTATTGGCACCTGTAGACGGGTCAGTGCGGTGCGGTGCAGGAGCGGTGTTGCATACTTCCAGCATACAGGCAAGCGATATGTGGTTTTAGTAACTTCTCATGTAACCACTGAGATCACTTAAGGAACATTTAATTAACTTTTTTGTTAGTAACATTTTATTCTTTTAAAAATTATTTTTACGAATTTATTAATTAGGCACCTTAATTATAGTACAAAAACATTGTGAATAAATGTAAAATTCCACAACCTTGTCACTTGAATCACTGACGACATACTAAATGCCATGCCAATGGTCAGATTTCTGAAAAAAAAAAATCCAGAAATTTCTTATTTCGTGATCATTCTACAGTCAAAAAATGTTTCTGCTTGGTAAATGTGTAATTTTTAGTTGCAATTTGCCTTGAGCACCTTAATGTTCATACGTTATGATGTGGTGAATAATAATAATCAACACCTCAAATGCTACAGCCTACTCTTGGTCAAGGAGCAATGCACGCCACTGCTAAATGTGGGATGGCAAAATAGGAGTCTGCAAAACTGACAGTTTACTGGCTACAAATATACAGACCCATGTGCACATATTTTTGCTACACGCGGGAATTGTTGATTTCATACTGACCCATGAGGGAGTCTTCTTAAATTAATGAAAATCGTAAATCGGTGCTGGTATCGTAAGAATTTTGGTAACCACATTGGCATCACCTCAGTTGAGTTGGGACATTACAACACCTTATTTCAATATTTGAGACAAACATTTTAAAATCGTGTCCCACCCAACACTACCCGATTGAAAAGATATATCTCATAGAAAATTTGATGAAATGAACAGTTTTCAAATATAAAAATGTTCATATACTAAGGATGTGGTGAACTTGCGAACAATTACCAAAAGTTCGCAACGATTAGAGTTTATATCATGTCTCACCCTATGTATATCATCCTCCATCAGGGCCAGCACTATGGTGTCCAGCTGCGTTGTTGGCTGATTGTTGGGCGCCCGTACGGACGCGCATGAATGCGCCATGCGGCCCAGATCCCCGCGCTTGGTGCCCGGCTCGCAGTACAGTGCATACGCACCCAGCAGGTCGCGCCAGCACGGCAGCTCCGCTCGGGCTGTCTCCAAGGCTTCCCGCTGCCCGGCTACTAACTGAATAAAGTAAGTTGTAAGTAATATTCAATATTTAAATGAGAAATTATAAGAAGCAGTTCTAGATGGGGTTACCGCATCGTGAAGAGGTAAGGTACAAAGGAAAATCCTTTTATGCTGCAATAGCTTAAGGTTCGGTCACACGGAACGATGAAATCACTGAGTAACTCAATTAGCAGCTTTTAAACAATTAGAACATGTTCAATTCTTGTTGTGAGAAACATGCCAATTTGGCGATCACGTGACCTAGTTGCAGCTACTATTGCCTCGTCTGACATTGCTTCTCGCTTTCTCAAGTCAGCGTAGTTCCATGTGACTGTCTACTAGCGGATACAACAAGTGGCGATCACTAGCTGCCGCAACGTGGCAGCGACGAAATTGTACTGTATGACCTCTCCTTTAACAGTGTACATACGAGCAGTCCACTTTCCAGTGGCAGTGGTAGCTCTGGTGATAGACCACCATTCAGAATCTTAAAGTTGCTTGAAACGGCTTTAGCCATGTATGGTGACCAGATCTAAATATCCAGGTATTTATCAACTTCCCTGTCTCCTTCCCCTCCCCACTCCATTCAGGATCACAACATATCCCAATTTGGGATGCCATAGCTATCAAAAAAATTGCAAATGTATTACGGACCTGGTGGAATAGGAAGACGGAGTTCACGCCTTTTTAGCATATTATCTTGCATTCAATAAGTTAACAATAATTTGTAAAGCTTACAAATACATAGTTACATTCTTACCCTCATGATGTGATCGAGGCGCGGTTCGGATTCAAATGAACCAGCGCTGATTTTGGCGACACAATCTATTTGCCAATGTTTCCAATTAACTGTGAATTCATTCATCGATAAACTGCTGTAGGCCTAAGAGTAAAAAAAAAAAACATAGTCAAAGATATTGAATATACAGTCTGTGATCTTCTTGAAATCTTTCAAATCAGAATGTTATATTCAGTTACCAGATAAATCAATACACGTTATGAATCTGTACACTTTTTAAAAGTGATATGAAGTCATTAAAAGTATGAAATTTATTTTTTTAATTTGGTTAAGTTAGATTAGGTTTTCGGGCTAGTTTATTTTTTGTCGTTCTTTTAAAAGTGTGCCTATTCATACGGGTGTTGAATTATCATGGAACCGTTATATTCATAAACACTGCAATGACCGTACTTACATTATAAGTTGGCATGGTGCGAAGAATATTGTCTGCCAGTTTAAATTGATTACCGTCGCTGTTGGAATGTAACCTTAAAAGTCCTCTGGCAATATCTGTCCTACCTTGCATCACCATTCCTGTTACTGTATTCCAATACTCGGGCCTCTCTTCAGATCCCCGCTCACAGACCTCTAATATCTGAGCTGCAGACTTCTCATGGTTTGGGTAGTATAATCTCACCCACTCCAGCAGCTGGGGTAGCACTATGTCCCCGGGAATATTATCCACGTACAAAATTTCACACAAATGCCAAATGTATTCAATGCAGTAGAAAATCGTCTGGTAAGAAGACAATAGCTCTTTTTCTTTGCTGTCTTCTGTAGATTCGGCAGCTTCGCTCAAGTTTTCGAGGCAGGCGCGAATGATTGCGCGATACTGTCGCGATGTTTTGAGCAATTCGCATTTCAGATCGCCGAAATTAGTCTTCTCAACCATCGCCTGCAGTGAGAGGAATGTGCCATTGGATTCGTTCACAAGTTTCCGAATGATTGGGTGAAACAAAGTAACATCTTGGCGTATCATGTGAACTTTTGGCGTGCATGGAGCAAACGGACTCTTAAAGTTCTTCCTGTCAGTATCAGGACGTTGAAATGGGAATATGGCGAATTCATTTCCCTTGATAAATGTGGCCCCGATTCCAGCCTTTGAGCACAAATCATCATGAATTACCTAAAACGTAAAAAACGGGTAAGTTGTTGTTTATAGGTTACAGATACATTTTCACGCCGGAACTGTTTCCTATTTGTCATAAGCACTTACAAAAGTTTTAGCAGGTACTAATATATCATAGTCCTCCATTTTCGTGTATCGGGAACCTGATAAATCAAAACTAATACAATATATTGGCTGTATTTCGAAAAGGCGGTTAAAATATTTTATACTAAACTTATCATTTGACAGGAGACAGAAACCATCGTTTTTCCGTGTATTTTAAAACCGCTACTGTATTTTCTATGGTTAACCGTGAATAACAGTGATAAATGTATCAAATTTAATGTTGATGAACTACAAAAGAATATTGAGAACTGAAATAAACACTACAAGATCTGCATCAAAGCAAAAATATTTATTTCTGACAAAAATTCTGAATTTACCTGAAACATCGTTAGTTTTAAATTTCTTTTTTTTTTTATCTAATTAACCTATTAAGTAGGTACGCCTATTTTTATCCGGTTATTGTATGACATGTATTATGTATATAAAAGCCATAAGGGTGTTCAGTAAAAAAATAAGACCTATGAAGATGTGGATCATTGGATTATTTTATGTGATTACTGAATCTAGTGATGCACAACCCCCGGCACGTGTGCCACTTGTGGCCTGTGAGTCTTTTTTCTTACGGCCCACCCAGGTAAACAAAAATCTGAAAGTTTGCAGTCAAAAATATTCAGCAGTTTGTGTTTCCCAAAAAGGTTTAGCTGCACGCTTTAGTCTTTTGTCTTCAAAGTTTTAAATCAGCCGCTTTAACAGGGGTTTTTACGTGTTCTTAAAATGACAGAATTTTATGGTTTGATTTTAAAAGTAGTTTTTTTGTTGACTTCTGTGTTTGAAGCATTTTTTTGGGTTTAAAGGTTTCTATTTTATAAAAATCCAACAGATTGCTAAATTTTGTTTGGAGTCTGACTTTCCGAATGATAAAAATCAACAGCATTGATTTATTGATTTGGCCTAGGTACATTTTGTATAGGTACGCTTCTAAATGTTATTTTTGAAAACATATAAGCAACAGAAGAGAGTTTTGAGATTTCTGGGTGCTATGATTATGGTTGCGCCGGTGTCGGTTAAACATGGATAGCCATATAGTTGATTTGCACAATAATATGGATCCTAAAATAAACCCACCCAATTGTAATCCATACCTAGTCCATTGACTGTACCCGAAACATTGTCCGCTGTGCTTTCGTTAATTACACATTAATTCGCACCAGCAACGCGCCACAATATTCATATAGTCTTTTGTAACCGCCTCGATATATTGTGTTCGCCATCGCCGTGGTATTTGTATTGTGTGATCCCGCTGCAGATAAATATTATCTGTGTTTTATGTTGAAGTATTATTTTATTTTTGTGCTCAAGTGCATCGACAGACCAAGAAGAGGCTTATGGAGAAATAAGGATCAGGGGTAAGTCTTTGGATTCCGTCTTGACCCTTTCTATTTTACCCGTGCATATCAATTATTGAGCAAGTCAATTGTAATTATTTAAGTCGTGATAACGAAAATTTATGAACCAGCACACCCATATTTAACTTTTTCCATTCTGTTTTACAAAATATGAAAGGATATCGTGACAAACTATTGTTTGTCTATTTTGATTCATCTGCCCACAATTACAAGCATTTGTTATTTAATATTTTAGAATTACAAAAATCATCAGCATTTTATTGATTTGGCCTTGGAGACAAAATTTATTTTTTATTTTTTTTATTTATTTATTCTTAAATTTAATTATGAAAACAAAAACATTAGCCACCCATCTCACTAGGATAATCCTGTGTTGAGATGAGCGGCTTTACGATTTAATAATAATCAGTAAATTTCAATAAGCAAACAATAATACATGATTTTTTTTATTTATTAAATATTAAGAAGTAGATAATAGTAAATAAATATTAAAGATCAGATAATAATAATTAAATAAAATAAAGTAAATATAAATAAAATAAAATAATAATAAAGTAAGTAAATAATGATCAGTAAATAGTAATAAGCATGTTAAATATTAAGTAAATATTGATAAGTAAATACTACAATAATAAGTATATAAGAATAAAATAGGTAAATACTAATAAGTAAATAAAATTATGTGAATAAAATTGTGTAAATAGTAATAAGTACATAATTATAATAATAAAAGTAGGTAAATCATAATATGTAAATAAAAATATACAAATTGTCTGCAGCGGTTTGTTTGTACGCTTTATGATTTATTTTTAAAAACACAAATAGGTTAACAGCACCACCGACTGCAAAGTAAACCATGTCAAGCTGTATGCACCTTACTCCTGCGGCCCGCAAACAAATCGAAAATGTGTAAATTGGTCCTCTGATTAAAAAGGTTGTAGATCACTGCTCTAGTGGCTCCAGCCTTGTAATAAAAGTGCCATCTACTTGGTCACAACACATTTTCATAATAACTTGTGTTTTACAAACCGATGTTTTTGTAAATTGTTCCATCTTATCAGATAACGTATCTATGTATTTACCTAAAAAAAAATCTGTCTCATTTTAGGATGATGGGTACCTACGTATACCATACAAATCTGCGCCCTCTGTCCCTTTCCTGTACTTTATTTTCCCTCTCCCAAATTTACATATACGTATTTTCTTCTCTTCTTTATTCTTTACTCCGTTCATATTTTATTCCCAATTTCCCAGCAGATTGTTACTTATTATTATTCAATTGATGGTGAAATGTGATGTGGATTTTGGCATCTTTCACAAAACGGTAGTCAGGTATTCATAAATAAAAGGCAGAATTCAGAGTATATTTTCATTTTATTTTTATAAATAGTTTACAAATGAATAAATTAATATACAAAGTATCGAATAGCAGTGGTAATGAATGGCTAAAAACAAATCAATAGATACATCAAACCAAATAAATAAATTCTTATGTCCTGTTTCTTACAAAGATGAAGTATAAAATATAATAATAATATTATGTTTAAATAAGTAAAAAAGAAACTTTAACGCTACCACAGGCAAAGCGTGGGTAGGTACCCCTATTTTCGAAATGCAAAAACTATGCTCCGAGATACTGTTAACATAAATTTCACATCATAACATTTTTATGTAGGTACTGAAGCAATTAAATGAAATAATAATTTGCGGTACCTAATGAAAAAAAAAAAATGCTTGAATATAGAAAGTAATTAAGCTTTAAAAAATTAAATATGTATGTCCTAAAAAAGCTACAGGGTATGCTTACGATTTTAAATTATAATGTTAAATGAAAATAATAATAAAGTAAATAAATGCACAGCATAAATTAGTGTAAACCTAGAAATTAAAAGCCAGATGCAATGCACAATGTCCCTTCAAATATTCCACTCCTCAAACTGGAACTAAGAAAAAATAAATAAATTACTGTTATCAAATACTAGGGTTGGGAAAAAATAGTAGGATTGATGAAATTATGATATATTTTTAAGTACAGAGCCTAGCGTCTTTTCACTAAAAGTAGGCGCATTATAAAAGGGTTATGTTAATAATTCTTGACACAGATGCGTTGGGTACAAAAATAAGTTTAAAAATGATTGACCGAAGAAATATTTATGGACATTACATGCACGGATCTGGTATTGCGCATTTCCCTATATTAGTATAAGTTTTGGCTACGTTTACTTATGTTTTACTAAATACTAAACTGTTAATTTTATGAAATATAAATGAATAATATGAAAGAAGCATCTATCGTCTATAATAATTATTGTTAAAATATTCATGCAATATAATCTGTTAAGTAGGGGAAACTATGAATAAATGCATTTAATTGGAATTTCGTTTAGAAAATCGTATGCGTATTCTAAATGAGTTATTTTCTTTTGTAAATTAGAAACATTTACAATATTAGATTATGAAATTTGTAAGTGCAAATAGATACATGGGATGGGTAATGAAATGAAAACTTAAGTAATAAGGTATATTATAAATTCCACATTAAAAAATGTTGTAAAAACTGCATATAGAAATATGTACTTACTAAAAATCGTAAAAACATTACAAAAGTATGAAATTTATCAATTGTATACCTAATCAAAATATTACGGAAGTTTCTGTACTATTTTATTATTTATACGTATCAAATATAATTCCAAGACTTTCCATCAGCGTCTTGATGGGAAACCTCTTTAAAATATGGACTAAAATTTTTCATGAACCCTAACAACGTAAGAGATGCAGCTTTTAAAATATAATACGTATAAAATTTTTAGTATATTATGTTCCAATATTGCAATACATACTGTTATTTCTTAGGATATGGATACAAAATTAGAAAATTTCATATTACAAACGAATATGTAATTGTGTCAAAAATCGAGTACAAAAAAAAAAGTATCATTACTTGTGATTTCACCATAATGGATATCTTACGTGTAAGACCACATGTATAATATCTATACTCACTGTTCACAATATTATAATAGTTTAGCAAAATGATTCAACGTGAATAGTCATCACTGATCATGACAAGCTTTATGTTGCAGTGTTTAATACACTTATCAAAAATGATGAATAATTGATAATATTAATATGATTACAGCCTGCGCTGAGTAGACAACCACATATCACACGTCTTGTCCAAAAAGCCCACAACTTCTCATTTCACACATACGAGTAACAACGACAACCATCTTTTACAACGATCTTTTATTATATAAATATAGTTAACCATGACACCGTTGCGATTGACTAAGTTGCTACTAATGACTAATAAATAGTTGGGTATCAATTCTAAAGTTTACTGCGGAGTGGCCCAATTTTACTTTGCGATGGATAGTTTATCATTAGATCATGTAGTCATAATTAATCTCAAGACTGGAAATAATTAATTTAAAAACAGTCTCTTCAACAAGAATGTGACATTTTACTGGATATTTCAATGTCATAAACCATACCATTAGGGAATTAGAATATACATAATTATTATATAGGGATGTTACGATGGAGAACCCGATATATGATATTAGATTCACTGATACTTCTTCGCCAATATCAACTTACCTTTTTTTACGTGTAATTCACCAATTTTGTAATCCATTGAGTCACAGTGTATCTGTGTTGGTATCTGTATTGTCGATAGTTGACAATAATAATCGATATCGTAATGTATCGGCAAAAACAAGTATCGTTACATCCCTAATATTATGTCACATGTTGGGTTTGTGTAAACAGTTTAGGTAATTTTCTACAAGGCTGGATTTTTCAATGTTGAAAACCATACCACTAGAGAGAATTAGAACATGTCACATGTTGGGTACACATTTTTGATACCAAATTGATACTGTTTCATGAACTCTCACCGAAGAGGAGCGCCGCCAAAGCAAAAAATCAAAAGCAAGAGTGTCAAAATTACAATAATAAAAGTAAAAAATCATCACGCTGAGAGTTTTTTGGAACTGTCTGTTTACGTTTAGGAATGGGGGGGCGGTGTGCCTAGTATTCCCAGTGCGTGGCCTGCTCGATGGCCCTGTCGCCGAGGCGGAAGTTGCCGTTCTTGGTGGCGGCGAGGTACTCGCCGGTGACGGCGCGGATGGCGAGGCGGGTGGGCTCGCGCAGCTCAAGGTGGAAGCCGCACGGGTTGTCGGAGTCGCACGTCACGCCCTCGCCGTCTGGGTGCCAGTACTTGCTGTTCTGACCTGGGGAATGAAAACATGTCGTTTTAGTTCAAATATAATTTATTGATGCAATCAAATCAATTAATTCAGAGTGGACAATACTCTCAATACCGCTCCAGTGAGAGACAATCATTCAGTATCAAAACAATGCTTACATTGACATTTGCTACGTTTAATCATCGAGGTATACAAATAATAAAGTCTACGTTCTTTGCAAAATCAGTGTAAAATATTGTTCCTGCACGTAAAGTAGGAAGGGGGTTGAAACAGTTGTTGATGCCCTCTGAATCCTTCCGACCGTGAACGAACTCAACGAATGGAGTCGCTGTATGACTGGCCACTGCGCTGCGACTTGAAACATTTGAGTTACCGTCGTGCCAACTTCAAGTGCTCCTTGAGATTTTCAACATTACAAAAAGCCAATTTGCACAAACTGACTATGGTAAAAATTATGAAAGGTTACACCATTGGTTACCCAATCGAACTACAAGACAGACATTAACTTTCTACATATCTTTATCCCGTTCTAACTATAGTTTGAATTCACCAATTCAACGCTTACACAGTCTTGGTAACAAATACTTAAATGATATGGATGTGTTTGTCAATAATCTAAACTTGGAAAATTTCAAAAGAAGGATGAGTGATTTGTTTCTGCCTGGTTTATAAATTATTGTTAACTACAACTTTTTACATTATTTACTTATTTGTTATCAATGTCAGTATTGACTTGGTGGATATTGCACTAGTTATTTTTTATTTTTTCTGTTACTGTGTATTTTTAGTTTTTGGTGCAGTTACTGTAATGTGTTTTGCACCTGTGTGACTATTATAAGTATAGGGCGTATATAATATAATAAATATAAATATAAATATATATATAAATATAAATATATTTCTTTTTCTATCTTTTTCAGAACGACTTGTCAAGTCATCTAGGCATTTTGCAGTTATCGTTGGAGATCCCTTCCCGGTGAGGGCCTGTAATCGACTGAAGCCCGTGTTATCTCATCTCTAACGTCAATTGGCCGCATGTTGTTGCCAATATTTCGAAAGCTGACGTTTAGCTTTTTGTATTCCTCAATGCGTTTAACATAAATATCAAGCAGGTACAATGAAAAAGATTGACAATTGATGTAAATGATTCTCGTACATGACAGGAGCCAACAATTCTAGAAGCTTTGTGTAAAAAACTTGAGGATAGAGCTAGAGGTTCGTCAGGAATAGAGGAAGATTTTCTTGATGGACGATCAAAAATTTCTCACCAGGCAAAAGCCATTTTATTTGAACAAGATCGGCGGCCATCGTGGCTGTCAGTTTTTAGGCATATAGGAAGATGTTGGTAGAGGGTATAGGTATGAATGATTTCAAGTTTTCACCTTTGAAATAGACGATTCCCTTGGGTCCTCGCTCCACCTGAATGGTCTCGTAGGTGGCCTTGTTGCACTCCAGCTTGGGGCTGGACGAGGACTTAAATCCAACGAAACCCTGTTCACACTTCAGCACTAGGATGGGTCTGAAAATAAACACAAGTTATGAGAAATAATTCAAATGGCACTGAAAGAAACAGTTGCATGTGGGTTCTTAACTAGGGCATTTTTTGCTTCACCTTTCAAAAGAACGAAAAAACAACACTTCTTTCTAACAAAACTTCATACTGCAGTATAAACCTAACATGGGGCAACACCACATGATTCAATAAAAAGTTGCCTTGTTAATTTTCAGCTTTCCATATATCAATTATACAAAGAGCTTATAAAGATTCACTTCTTCTAACCCATAGGTTGCCAAAGTTGTCCATATGGATCCCTGGGGGTCCGGGAGAAAAAAATAGGGGTCCACGGATCAGAGTCCATTTAGACTGCATTCATAGTAATGCAGCGCGGTAAGGTTCGCTCGATGAGCCTACTGTACACTTACAAGGTAAATAAAAAGAACGGTGAGGGGTCTACGGGGAAAAAGTTTGGGAACCTAAGTAAGTGTAAATAAAATAACAAACAAAAGAAAATTGCAATGGTGACCATAATAATAGATTGCACACAGATAAGTTTGTACATTTTAGCAAAGCTAAGCTTACAGAAAATCGATATTACGGTTAGACTAGGTAATTTTTTTTTTTTTATTTATGTGCATTGAAGAAACTTACTATGGCAAGATTTGAAAGAAGAACTTCTATGAAAATGATCATATTAAATTTATTGGAAAAAAATGCAGATTTTTTTTTTCGAAGAAAATAATTGGATGCCTCTGTCTTATCTGAGAAATCTGCTCAGTTGGCGTAAAGTGTTAAACTTAATTGAAATGAATAATCTACATTTTAATTGGCCTATGCAATGGTGTGAAATTAGATGCTATAACTGAAATATTAGTTAAAATTTTTCATTATTTTAATAAAAGAGGATATATTTTCCAGTCAGTTGCTTCAGCTATTGATGCTATTTTAAAATTTAGATTTTTTTTTATATTACAGCTATAGAAACTTGTTTCCAAGAGTTATTTAACCTCCTTGTAAGTTCTTCAAGCAGTCTTGTTCATCAGCCAGAATATTTCGAAGACTGTTTTTAATTATTTGATGATGAGATATTTAATACGCTGGATCAGCTATTGAAGCTATTCTGAAATAGCTGATTGAATTATAGATGATACACATTTTAAATAAGTTGGTAATTTACCTGTTGATGAGGTAGAAGTAGTATTTGCAGTTCTCATCCACCGTGTCGATGTTGGCGTAGAGGTGTCCCGAGCGCTTGGTGGTGATGTACTTCCCGTTGTTTGCCCGGAAGGACACGGAGCCGTCTCCCTGCCACTCCAGATCAAACAGGGCGTTGGAGGATCTGCGAAATAAACGAGTTTGGTTACACCGGTGCTCAAAATAATTTACATTATAATAAATGCATCGAGCTACTGCTATTCAAAATGTCGGTAACTTTCCAGTCTGTGATATTGTAAATAACTAAATAGGTAAAAAATGTAAATATCCATTGAAAATTTCGTATTAGAACCCAAGTAGAATTTTTAAGCTTTTTAAGGTCATTTTATAAATATTCTCCACTTTTAAAAATGAACAATAATATATACATATATATTTCAAATAAATACCATCTCTTCTTTTGCCACTAATCTTCTAATAAATGTAATACAAGGATAAAATAGCAATTATAAAAATTATGTTTTCTCCAAACTTAAATTATCTAATAAAACTGTTTATCTGAAGTGATCTGCCGGGTAAGTAGGTTTTTCTGTATCTGTTTGTACATATATAGAGAATTATATAGGGAATTGGAAGTAATATTTGTACAGCACCCTTGAGGTGATTTTTCACAAAAACGACGCTATACAAATTATCCAATTATTATCATTATTGGTTGGAACAGAATCGAAACATTGCTTGAAAGGGCTTTAGCCATGTTTAGTGACCAGATCTGAATAGCCAGGTACTTATTACCCCACTATCCTCTTTCCCATTTACTTCCCCTTCACACTCCTTTCAGACTCACAACATACCACAGTTTTGGATGCCATAATCCCACTGGCTTCGGGTGGTTGGGAATCTTGTGCAGTATTCATATTAAAAAAAGAAAAAATATTGGATAATTAGCGATGACTCCGGATTCCTCAACGTGGCTACCAGGAAGCTAAGGTCTTTTCTCAATAAGGCAGGACATTGGCACTAAGAGAATCAGTATTTCTTAAACCTTTTCACGGCTTTTAATGTTGTTAATTCCCAAAAGCTGCATGTGTCTCAGGAGCTGACCTGGTGTTTGAAGTTATAATGTAATATATATCTTACTTCTTGTCTCCTGAAGCCTGGATGCCACCGCCTGTCTCCAGGGTCCAGTAGCGGTCCTGCATGGTGCGCACGTACCAGCGCCGAGTGGACCAGTCGAACTCCAGCTGGAAGGTCTCGTGGTCGGAGATTTCATCCTGGTTGGCTGTCACATCCACGCCTAGAAAGACAGAAAGAAATGTGTTCAAAATAAATAAGTTCGTATGGAAGAAAACATCTTTACATAATGCCATGTTTCCCAAATTCTCATTTAGTTCCCAACCTTGCTTTTCCCACTGGCTCCGGAAAGCTGAGAGCAGTTGGGTATTTTTTTATGAGCAAAAATCGAATTATTGACCCCCCCCCTCCCTGGGGGGGTACGATCGCCATAAAATTGTCAAACTGATATATTATAGTACTCGTGTGTGACGACTGTATGGGATTGTATGGTGAGCGATATCGAGCGATATTCCACGCCCACATATTATATTAACTGTGTGTAACAAGCATTACATCATAACGATTGCAGTATTGCCAGTGTATTAAGGCCATCCACCGACAAAAATTTTAACGAAATCACGCGCTCCTTATACAGGTGGCGACAAGGTTGAAAGTCCCGCTTAACATCGGCCGCATGTTTCGATTTCCGCAAAAAAAGCATCACCAAAATGCGTGTTTTATTCTATTCTGTAAAGCTCAGACATAATTATTAAAATGTTTTACAGTCATATTCTAAAAACCTCAATGTATCACAATGAACAATGCGACAATATGGGAAAAGGAGTTCATAAGTAGGAGATTTTGCGCTTTAAACATTTTTTTAATGTCTCATATTTTATTTTTTTCTAAGCTTATAAAAAGACATACCTAAAAAGTTGACGGTTAAATGAAAGGCCAAGGTGTGATCTACTTGCAGTATTTAATTCAATTATCTTTGATATTTCTAGGCCAACAAATTCTCAAACCAAAAACACACGATTTCATTACTTCCCATTGCATCGCCTCAATTATAATTATCGCTACAAATAACCAATGGATTATGGCCACCTTGGCGCAGGGGTGCAATATATTTTGTTAACGATGTTTATTTTATCAATATTCACACTGACTTTCATAGGACATCTTTATGAATAAAGATTTGATAAAGATTAAACTGTTTCGAAAGGGAATAAAACACTTATTTAATTAAAAAAAATATATGAATACCGCACAAGAGTCCCAAACTGCTCCCAACCGTCTGGAGCCAGTGAGACTATGGCATTCCCAATTGGGGAATGTTGTGAGGTTGAAGGTATTGGGATGGGAAGGAGAAGGGGGAGAGGAAGGTGGGGAAAAGGGTAAATTGTGAGAGATTTTCATTAATTTCTTATTTTTAGATTTCTTTTGGCTTAACATATCATAACTCTCATCAATATGTTTTATTTATTTATGTATGCTTTAAATAGATATAAATATTTATATTTTACTAAACACGTTATATGTAGAGCTTACAAAGTTGCATGCAAAAGATACGGTAATTGCCGTACTTTCATTTAGTATTGAATCACTATTAAATTGTCACGTGTCGCGGGAGGACGTCTGCTGTCTCTAACCAAATTGCACAAATAAGTGCCACAATGCCCTCTTGTGTGGTAAAAAAAAACGTTTCTATTACACGGCAAACACCAGTAACATTTCATTCGTAAATACACGCAAATTGCTTAATATTATTCACAATACAATAAATGTAATCGGGAAACAATCAATGATATTACAAACACTGACAGTGAAACAATGGAAATAAATGTTATTCCACTGTTTCCCGAAAATTTTAAACGTCATTAGAGAAAGTGAAATAGCGAACGTAGCAGCACATGACTATAAGAAAGACAACCTTCTAGCAGTAGGTCCTTTCTTAATAGGTCCTATCGTAGTGTAAGCGAGTAGGCGCAGTGTCATCTCTTTCGCACCCGTGATATTCGACGCAACTTTGAATTAAGAAAAATACGTATTAACGCACATCCATCGCATTCAATAGACACATATTTTAAATGTCCGTCTTTGTCATACAAAAACGATGTGTAAATTAAGAATTTACTGTAAACGTAAGAGCGTGTGTTACTCGTGCCATATTTTGTGTTATTTTGTTAGACAATAACGTGTCTATAAGTATGTAATGTCATTGTTATTTACGATGATATAACTAAAGTGGCCACCGGGACATAAGAAGAAGAATTTGGTTAATTTCATCTTGAATAAAACAATATTAGCATAAATATCCTACCCTGACGATATTCAATAAGAAAATGGGAAAATCTATTAGAATATTCAAATACTTAATTTATTTTGGCATAAATGAAACTTGAGTCATCTTTACAGTGGCGACTGTAAAACGGCAAACAGCAGTTCGTCGTCCAATCAGAGCACTTATCGGAAGTCTAGGAAAATTGTGAACCCTAGCTTTTAGCAAAACTTTTTTTTTATATGTGACAATATTACTGAGATTGCCAGTAAACTTAAATAAAAGTTTCTTCAAATGATTGATAACTTTGTGGCATCATTATTAATTATATAATTGAAAATACACTTTGTATATACCACTTTACTTAAAATATATAAATATTTCTACATGTTTCGATAGCAATGCTATCATCTTCAGGAATAAATTAATACTAAAAAATAATTTCAAGTATAGAAAAATGATAAAAAATTTAAAACAATAATTTAAGAATATACAAAATATGAGCATAAACAAAAATGAATTATAGTAGGTAAGTAACAGATCAAAAATGTTAATGACAAAATAATTATAAAACATTGAATAATACACTTAAATTAGAAATATAAATAAAAATTATTATTATTAATATTAATATGAAAATAAATTTAAGAGATAGCTATTTTAAAAAAATATTTGATTATTTATTAAATTTATTTCGCTATTAACACTTTTTCTTATTTCTAAAATTTCAAATTTATCTAATTGTAAACCAGTTGTATTTGTATGTAAAACTTTTAAACCTTTATTAATATCAAACGAATGATTGGTTTCTAAAATATGATTTGCAAATTCAGAATAGTTGTTATTATTTAAACTCCTTAGGTGTTATCTGTTACTTACCTACTATAATTCATTTTTGTTTATGCTCATATTTTGTATATTCATAAATTATTGTTTTAAATTTATCATTTTTCTATACTTGAAATTATTTTTTAGTATTCATTTATTCCTGAAGATGATAGCATTGCTATCGAAACATGTAGAAATATTTATATATTTTAAGTAAAGTGGTATATACAAAGTGTATTTTCAATTATATAATTAAATAAAAGTTGTTACTGATATTATTAAGTTTTTTAATACTGGCAACACAAAAAAACGATTCTTTGACAACTATTTGGTCAAATATTATGTAGGTACCTATCTACTTCGATTTTTTTAAAATTCTATTTGGTAGAGGTACTGTACATTCCCGCTCGACAAATGATTTTCAGACGTGCTAAGGCTGTACCCTAAAATTTAGGGAAATTTTGATCCGAAAACCAGGGAAAAAAATTTTGGGCATACCATCACCAAACAGCAGTTCGTGGTTCATAAACAACAGTTTTTTTTTTAAATTGCATAAACGCCTACATTTACTGCAAAGTTAAGTGTTACAGTCGTGACAATATGAATCTATTTTTAAAAAATAAAATATACTTTTAAAATATTTATGGTACCTCCTATATTACCCATTGAAAATATTCATAAATGCTTAGTACTTACCTACACATTTAAATAAAGAAATGAACCTATTCGTATGTTTGTTTCAACTGACAGCATATTGAAACAAACATACGAATTTTGACGGTGGTTCTACGATGCGCATTATCAAATTAACATTTGTGTGGTTAGTGATCACTACGTCTATGAAAGAAGTTGATAGTTTCTTTGGATTGGAGGTGAAGAGAAAAATGACACCCTGTGAAAACGAAACTCTAGAATATATGACTAGTCCAACATGCAAACCGCTATACAACGGCATTGAGAGTATGAACTTTGGCACGGAAACCCACAGGGTCCTGGTAGACTCCTGGCTATTTAAAAACCATACTTGCATGTCGATTGAGACAGATGAATCTATCACAGTTATGAGGGCAAGGATGCTCCTGCTAACGGGGACAAAATTGGGAGGGCATAAGCGATGTCTTTTTCACCACAAAATCTCTGTGACGACCCATGAGAAGAAATTGCCGAATAAGATTGTTTGGGTAAAAGAACATCTTGTCTATCAATATCATATTCCAAAAAACACCGGACAAGTAATTATTGACTACTTTATTAGCTAGTTAGTAAAAAAAGTGCTTTCCTATTACCTGGATCCACTCACAAAAATCTAGATCAGATATTCAGAAAAAATTAAACAATCTTTAATCGAACACATTGAAATCTAAAATAATAACTAATTATTAGAAACATATTAAAATAGTTTGGGTTGTATAATAGTGTAATCTGTCTCATTTTATTAGTAATAAATTCATTATAAACAAAATAGGTAATTATTATAGGTTAGGTTGCAATAAAAATAGTCATAACCATTAAAAATATTTTAATATTAGCCCGCTCTCCGGCGGTCCGGTAAGGAACGAACATTTCATTTGCAACTGCAGAAGCTGCGCAGAAAAGTCCCATAATGGACTGCACTCCAAACTGTTACCTTACTTTAGCGAACTTTACTTTTTTGAGTATTGTCTGCAGTAGTGAGTGAAATGTTCGTTTCTTACCGGACCGTTAGAGTGCGGGCATTAAAACAATTTCGAAAATATGTTTTTTTTAAATTGTATTCGGATAGAACTTTGCGCACACATACACAGATGGGTGCTGATATCGGAAATAATTGAAATATGATATGAAAGGAAAAATATATATAGAACGAAAGAAAGAGAATAATTTTTTTAAACTTTGTTAGAAACTCATATAATCTTTAAAAAAAAACCCGCTATTATTCACATTGTTCCAATAAAAATGTTTTTAGTTGCAGATTGTTCTCAAATGTCTCGTGCGTTTAGACGAACGATGTCAAAAAGACAAGAATCGCAACTGCCACGCCGTCGACTACATAAAACTCCTGGGCCCAAGAACAAAGCCCAGGATTCGTCAACAAAAATGGAGGACACCCAGAACCAGGAAACCCAGAAAAAAGGCTTTCCGATCTTATCGAAATTTTTCTACTGAAGCGGTTACCATCCATACCTTTGAATGGAACAAACAGGCAATTCTAGTTGCCATGTTTATAGCAACTATATTGTCTATACTTACTTGTCTTTTGGGGGGGTGCCTGCTGGCTTATGTGACTTTAATATCCAGTTCTCCGCATTGTAAAGATGGTAATAATTGTACAAAAAATTCCATAGCATTGAGGGAAATCGACGATCCCGATGAGGTACACACATAATGCCATCTCTAGGTATGTCGCTAAACACCCTCTAATAATATGTAAACGAGCTCTTATGTAAATAGAAACATTATGTACGTGTAGATTAGTCTCTACATAATTACACTAAAAGTATCGATGAAAAAAAACATGTAATATAATTTTTCTATTCATAATAAAAGTTTGGTAGAGACAAACATTTAGATTATAGTATAAGAATAACATATATTAATAAACAAATGTATTTAATAATAAATATATTTTCTTAGTAGGATATTTTACTCGTAATAGGAACGCATGTTATCTCTGCAGGCGGTCAAAAGAGGAACTAAAAACTCGTGTTTTTGTTATTTGGCTACAAAATTATTAATATTTGGGTTTCTTTAAAAAAATATGTACAAATGGTAACCCACGAGAAGTGAGGCACGAAGCAATTTTCAAATTTTTGTATTCATGGACTTTGAAAACCTTTAAAAATCCCTGAGATTTCTAGTATTTTCTAGTGCAGTCCATAAAAGCTAAAAACTGTGCCTACCCCAAGAAGAAATCGTAGAAAAAAATGAAAGGCGTCAAATTTCCGATGAATTTAGTAAGAAACTTGTACGCTCATTAATTCAGTTGGGCTTAACAATCGGTGGAAGACGACAATAAAAGTAATTTAAAAATATTAAAATATCACATTGTTAAGTAATAAAAAAAGTTTCAATATTAATACGACGTAGAATCATCTCCTTTCAGAATGTACCAATAATTTCTGAAATTTCCACTAGGTCAACAATACGCATTTGGACCATTGCGCTTTTGAAATTTACTTTAATGTTCCTATGAGCCATCTTTAACCTAACCTTAAAACCTTTTAAATAATCGCAGCGTCCTCAATTTGTGTTTACTTTTAAATGTCAGACTATATTATTAGATACTTTTCAGTCCAAATCTGGAGCGAGGCCGGAGAGTAAATTAATTGATGATTTGAGGTGATTTTTTTACAAAAAGAGCGCTATACAAATCATTCAATTATTATTATGATTGTTAAAACACCCTGTAAGGTGCATGGCCAAAGAAACTAATTATTTCTTCAAATGATGCAAAATAACTTGTGGAGTCATTTTTATTAAATTAATAATAATTACTTTGTTTAAAACCACTGAATTTATTTAATACAGTGGTTTTAAACAAAGTAATTTTTATTTCTTCAAAAGATTGGTATTCAATTTGTGGTGTCATTATTAATAAATGAATTAAAAAGTATTTTGTATTAACCACTTTATTAATATACACATTTCTACATGTTTCGAAAGCGACGTTTTCTTCATCAGGAATATACAGAATACTAAAAAATAATAATGTCAAGTATAGACAAATGATAAACATAGAATACAATATTGTAATTTAACATAGTAATTTTTAATTAATTTATTAAAGCAATTATTATTAATTTAATAAACTAATTATGTTTAGAATACCAATAACCTAAAAAAATAATAAAGTATTTTAAAATGTGAGGAAACTTTTAACTTAACTTTTATGCATGACATATTGGATGTTTTAACATCATCGATTCAAATATAAATATTTCGAGCCCGCAATTTCTGATTTCAGAGTCAAGGATTTAAAAATTTAACAATTATTATTATCCAATTTAAAAATCGGTTTATTTATAAAAAAGTTCTGGTAGGTAATTATTATTACGCATTCCAGCTGTTTCGGGAAATGGAGTTCTACAAATTAAACTTGAATACAATAATAAAGGGATTTACTGCTTCGCCACGAAGGATGCGACCGTATTATTCATTAGCTTACTTTGAGGTGATAGGAGATTCAGAATGTAGTCAAGTAGGTAGGCATTAGGCGGGATCACGACGTTAATATTGATAAGTATTTCATAAAGTGCGATGTTCTCAGATGAATGACTCGAGAGTCACCACTCACCGGAATACTAATGTCCTTATTTCCTGTGTATCCTCAATATCCTGTGTATATCCTGCATCCTGCCGACCCGTGTAGACAACACGTAGTAAACCCGAGGCTTACAACTTATTAATCTTATAACTTATAAATAAACCTTGGAACATACAAGCGTTATTAATATGCTACATGGTCTATCCTGCATGCAGTGGCGAGAGCATTGCTCTATGACTAAAGGTAGGCTGATTTTTTTATTCGATCCGTCATAATTTTATAAAACTTTGATGAAGATATTTAATTCGCCTGATGATATATACGTAATTGGATCCCTACGGTATATTAATTTATTTATTATATTGTATACACACCCTATATGGACTTTTACGTATTTTGTTATAAAAAATCAAATTAAAATAGTGACACAGGTGCAAAACTCATCACAGTAGGTAGATAGGTAAAATATCATAGATAGCCTTCACGAAATACAACTAAATATTTCATTTGTCTCACGAACAAATTTAGCAATTACATAGTGTAAGTAACATTCCAAACAATTAATAGAGGCGAATATACAAAACAGACCTCAAATTCAATATTAGGTAGCACTAGGGTATATTAACCTTTTAAATGCCAGTAGGTAGAACTGTAGCTGTGCACAGCAGGCCGTGAATTTTTAATCAAAATAAATCATTTTTAAATTTTATTTTTATCAATTAAAAACATTACACTTTGATAGGATATTTAAATGACTTACCAAATTTATTCAATGTACGACGTATTTGCTTCCCTTCACTTAGATAAACATACTTTAATTTTTCAGAAAATGTCAGGGTTGCCACAACTTGTCACAGAAATATGGGAACTTGCATTAGAAAAATATTAACAATTAATTAAAAGACTCTATTATTAAGATCGATTGTTTTTTTAAATTGTAAACTAAATATATATATATATATTTTTCTTTTTTTTTTCTTTTTTTTTTTTTTTTGAAAATAAAATTAAAAGTCTTCTAATGTATGGTATTGTTCGAAACACGGTTCAATGCAGAGAGCCACTTTGCACTGCTTGCAGTGATACCTCGATTCTTTTCTTTTATTTTTTGATAGGCATACTACGCATCTGGCCGTAGGTGCTGCTTTTTTTGCAGTTGGAGGTAGTTTGTCCATAAAGTGCCTTTCGGTTAGACGTGATGGCAGATCCGCCTTTCTTTTCCTATGGGTACATTTCGAGGGTATATTAGGTTTATGTTGTTGAATCAGTTGCCTTATCACCTCCATCTGAAACTGTGCTAGCGGCATACGTTTTCCTGTTTTTTGTCGGTGAAGTAAATGGGCATTCAGTAATGCTAGGTCCATTAGGTGAAAGAATATTTTTTTATACCACCTCATTGTCTTCCGCGATGAGTGGACACTCGACAAAACCATATCAGATTGGTCAACTGCACCCATGTTCTTGTTATAGTCTTGAACACTTTCAGGTTTGATTATTGGTTCATTCCGGTATGTGGTTTTGCCTGTTTCGCTTAGAATAGGTGGATGAAGAGTTGTGAGCATACAAACCTCCCTTTTATCCTTCCAAATTTGGGCCGAAAGGGTGTCGGTATGAAAATTTTTCATTTCCCCCTTCTTCAGTTTTTCAGTGAACTTTGGCATACCTTTTCGGTTTCTTCTTACAGTACCACAAGCATTCGTTTTCCGATCATGGAGCCTTTGGAGTAAAAGAGGACTAGTGTACCAGTTATCAATGTACAGTGTATGTCCCCGATCTAAATATGGCTCCATGAGTGTCATGACTAAGCTCCCTGATATGCCTACATGTGGATGTGGTACGTATTCTGTCGTTTTCCCAGTGTAAATAATGAAGTTCAGAACATATCCCGTAGCACAGTCACACAGTACAAAAAATTTAATCCCAAAACGGCTTGCTTTTGATGGAATATATTGCCTAAATGACAGTCTGCCTTTGAATAGAAGCAAACTTTCATCAATGCAAATATTCATGTAAGGAAACATGTACTCTCCAAATTTTTTTTTAAAATTATCCACTATGTACCTTATTTTGAACATTTTGTCCCCACCTGCTTGCTGAGTATTGTCACTAAAGTGGAGCATGCGAAGGATTATTTGAAATCTATTTCGAGACATGGTATCTGAATATATGGGGGAGTAAAGTAGAATGTCAGTTGACCAGTGGTCTTGAATTTTATTTCTCGAATTGCAGGCCATCAAGTGACACAAAGCCAAAAAAATGTATAGTTCCTCAATTGTTGTGTCAGTCCATTGTTTTAGCCTCCAAGTCAACTCATTGCAGTTGCTCTTTACATATTGGTACTGCTTATTTGTCTCATCACAAATGTAACTCATTAGGGTAGTAGACATGAAAAGTTTGAAGAAGTCTACTTCCCTTGTTCCAACATTTTCAATATTGGAACCTGAACTTGCACAATCGAAAGTATTAATTTTGGGAATAAAATCATCAGTTTTCCAATCGAAAACTGGCGTGGATTCGTCGATCAGAGATATATCAGGAAAATCTTGTTCGTCATCACCAATCTCAAAATCAACATCACTGTCATCGGAATCCGGAGTACGGCCGGCATCTTCCATGAAATCTTCATCCAATTGTTCATGTCCAGATGTATTTGGTTCACTCTCCATTGTCGGCTAAATAAATGTCCCAATTTACGTAAATCAAAAACACAGAAAACACACAGAGCAGAGTTGAAACACGAAAAAAACGTTAAACAAATGTACAAACAACACAGAAAACACACAAACAAGTTAAAAAATTGATAATTGTTCCGCACAAGTATCAAAAACTAACAAAAATCAATAAATTATAATAAACTTATTGACGCGCATCAGATATCGACAATAGACCCGCGAAAACTGACATTCCTATTTTAGTGACTCTGTCTTCTGTCAAACGAAGCTCGTGGGTAGATCTCTGTAAAATCGATAATATCAGAAAACTGTAATTTCGTCTGTTTAGTGAAGTACTACAAAATTATCCCAATAGATGTCTCTGTGTGTTCCATATTTTAAATTAACCAAAAAAACGGGACGTGACATGACACAGAGGCTCAAACCAGAGCGAGAATACTCGCTCTTTTTCTATAGCCGGCCTGCTGGGCACGGCCAAGAATGCGAGTAATCTCGCTCTTGGCACAGAAGCGGCTAAAGACCTCATTGACCAAATAACTCCTTTGTTAGTGTCAAAAAATACGTACGGACTGCCAATTATATTAAAATGAATATATTCGTATTTAATATTATTTTGATATCTTAGTAAATTCTGTCAATTTATTCGTATACACGTTTGACGTTTAGGAATCTCGACAATACCCGCCAGTGTTGCTATCGTAGGGCGATTTTTCATTTATTTCATTGTCAAAACAGACTTAGCTATCGATACACCTAACGAGCGTAACCGTGCTCGGGAAATCAACATAAAATCGTCTTCAGTTAAACCTATCGATCCGATATTATTATCGATTAGGCCGTGCTAGGGCCTGTGGTGTTTGGTAAAGAGATAAATAATTTGTTATATATTTTGAATACATATTTAAACCATGCCTCTTTGTTTCTAATCAACAAGTATGAAACTGTCGAAATACTATCCAACTTGTTTCGAGACTAGTCTAAACTGGTGCCAATGCCCACACGACTGGTTTGCCCAGTCCTAACTAAAACCACCGCATCGAAAGGCTCGGCCTTTCCTAATGTTAAGCCTATTGTTCGAAACCTTCCTTATTGTTTTTTTTTTTAACGTTGATCAATTCGAATTTGCGTGTAGCAGCCTTAAGGTTCTCTTCTCGTCTCCGAGCAATCAGTATATAAGCTAATCGGGAACTCATGATAATAATAATAATAATAATAATAATAATAATAATAATAATAATAATAATAATAATAATAATAATAATAATAATAATAATAATAATAATAATAATAATAACAATAATGATAATAACAATAATAATATAATAATGATAATAACAATAATAATAACAATAATGATAATAA
>JAHDVE020005656.1:0-49562 GCA_022606495.2 Halesus radiatus
GGTTTTTCTAAATTCCTCAAAACAGTTGCAACCGTTTCCGAACTTAAACGCTTTCGAAAAAACAGTTTCACGTTTTTTTTACTCACCTCTACTACGTACTGAGACTGCAAGTTTTTGGTTTTGAATTTTTTATATTTTACTCTGGTTTGTGGGAGTTTTTAGCCAGTTTATTTCTGTTCCTAAAAATGATCGCGGTTATGATGAGGCCAACACTCCCCGCAGCACCTTTGATGTGTCAAAAATTGAAAACTCCTTGGCCAAGTTCTCAAAAATACCCAGAAATGTACAAAAATACAAAAATTTACTTAGATTTTAGACAGTCGTGGTATTATTGCAAATGAACAAATTTGTGCAAACTATAGTTATTCACATTTATGGGGATTTTTGTTAACCATTGCTCAGGATTTAAAAAAAAAGGTAAAAAAAAATCTTCACCGATACCAATATCTTCCTACATTTGTCAAAAACTCTGTGTATTTGGAGCTCATAATTTTTTTCCTAGATCTATCTATCCTTAGATATGGCTCCCAATGACGCTGATCTACAGACTACCTATTGTTTTCATCCGCAATAACTGAAGATACCGCATCGCAAGGTTCGGCCGTCTGACTGTCCGTCTGTCCGACTGTCCGACTGTTCGACTGTTCTTTCCTTAAGCCATTGTTCGATTCCTTCCCACATTTTTTCGATAAATAAATGGATGGGCAAGTAGGATTTGTGTAAAAAAACATCTGCAATTTATTATCTTGCGATCACCTACTGCACAATGAACTCAACTCTGTCATTCTTTATCAATAAGGAACTCCAGTCCAATTTTTTAAATTTTTTTTATGAATACTGACGTTCTAACTTTAATACCAGTATTTTTTTTTTTTTTAAGGATAGTTTTCATAGTTAAATAATTTTTAACCCTTACCACTCCATTATTTTTTAATATTTGTTTTCAGCCAACTCTAATTTAAATAATGTCAAAATATTTATTTATTGATAGGCAGTTACAAAAAGGTTATTTTATATTAAAACAAAAACGGAAAACAGTCAAAATCTTATTAAAACGTGAATTCAAATGTTTTTTTATCGAATAATCACAAGAAACAACGTCACGTGTAAAGTTTTGCGCGCGAAAATACACCGCGTGCGCATGTTTATCTTGTCGGCCGCCAGCCGACAACTGAGTTGTAGCGTACAAATAGCGATGTCGGTTGGCACCTGACAAAGGAGTGGTAAGGGTTAAAGTTTAAATTTTTCAAAGCCTGCCAAAACGCACGTAATCTATGAGTTCTAGGGTGTGACGTCGCATAGCAGTCCGAATTGGCGGTTTTATTACCGGTAGTCGATTTTGTGTGGATTCTATGAAAAAGTTTAGGACCTTTTTTACTCAAACTTAACCGCTTTTAATTGAAGGGAACCCTGTAAAATGTTGGTGTCTCGTCACTATTGTAGGTGCATTGTACCAAAATGCAAACATACATCCACATCCGCACCTGATAAAAAATTTATTAGTGTTCCAAGAAATCCATTACTACAAAAAAAATGGTGTCATGCCATTAAACGATGCTATAAAAATGCCCCTTTATCACCTAACTCCAAAGCATTTTGTTGCGAGGATCATTTTGATGTAAGTACAATAGTTCAATTTAGTGATCTTATAATTTTTTGCAACAAATTTATTCCACCACATTGTACCTATAAAAGTTCGATCACACCGTGTGTCAACTGCATAATTTGTTTTTAAACGTCAGGTGTCTAGAATTCTTTAATTTTACGATCAATTTTTTGTGGAAAAACAGCGCCAATTATCTTGTTGGAGCCACACTACACAAAAAACTCACATGGATACCACACATCAAAAATACACTAACAAAAGCCCGGAAAACTTCCTGTGCTTTACGCCCACTACTACAATATACCTCAAAAACCTCTCTCAGAAATAAACTACTCATTTACAAATCACAAATACGTCCCGTTTTAACCTACGCCTCAGCCATTTGGGCCACAGCCAACACAAAGCGACTCGAACAATTCCAAAATGTAATGTTCAGAAGATGCACCAAAAGTCCTTGGTTCGTCAGAAACAGTATAATTAATACAGGCACGAAAATCCCACCCTGAGGAAACACATAGTCGAATTAGCCAAATCTTTTTTCTCCAAACTTGCTTCAAATCCGAACCCAATCATCAATTGTCTCGGGCGAATAAGACCCGGCGACAACCCAACCTACCCCCTCCCGATCTCCATAACACTCCCCCCTTGATGTGTGGGCTCTAATAAAAAAATTGCAAAGAGCAACCAAAAATACAAAAAAAAATAGTATTAGAAGTTATGCAAAAAGAAGCCAATCCACCCGGCATGCAAAAAATATCCAACACTTCAAAAAAACAAAATAATCAAAAAATACAAAAAACATAGTATTTAAAGTCCTATACGTTGCCATAGGCAGCCCACACATCGGGTAGAAAAATCCATCCTTCAAGTAACCATCACACATTCTTCTTCCGAGGCTTTCACAACATAATAACTTATCCGAGGTATACCTAAGAAAAGTCGTGGCTCCTTCTCGATAGACATTAATGTACCCTGGAGCATCAGTTTCTGGTAATCTGTTATCTCCACTTCTGGCTCCTTTACATATTAAATGTCTGATGGCACATAATCGTAGATACGTCACTCTCCGGATCATATATATATTGATCCCCTTTCATAGGTGATGTACTTGCATTCTGTAGCTTATATTTAATGGGTAATAAAGCTATGTGCTTTGATTTAAGAAGTTGAGTGCTTAAACCTATACTTTGGAATGACCTGACTTGAAGATGAATGGGTAATTTTCGTTTCATTTTGTGGGTAAATATATTTTTACTTAGCTCTAAAAACTAATGGGCAATTTTCCTTGGATTTTATTTGGGTATAAATATATTATTATTTATAATTTCTTCAAACGATTTTTAACGTTGAACAGTTTTTATGAAAATATATAAATATTAAATCATATTTTAGAAACCAATCATTCGTTCGATATAAATAAAGGTTTATATAATATAAAAAACATGTAGAAATATTTATATATTTTAATAAGAGTGGCGTATGCAAAATACATTTAAATTATTTAAATTATATTATTTTTATTTTTATGATGGACATGACTATAAATTGTAGCAACTATTCAATATATTTTCATCGATCAAATAATATACAATTTATTTTTTATAACTTATTGAAGTTTGTGAACCTCAATGTAATATTTAATCATTGAAGAAGTTAATATTAACACATCCCAAATGAACCACGAAATCGAAAAAACAACAGAAATTAAAAAGATTTCAGTCGCATCTGGGACTCGAACCCAGGACCTCTAACTATCCGGGGTAACCGCTTAACCAACTTATCTAATGAGACCAGTTCAATTTACGCCATTTACACCGATATCATACTTCAAGTTCAAGATGTGTTAATATTATCTTCTTCAATGATTAAATTTAAATAAAAAATATGTTTTTATTTATATTCCTGATCCTCAGTCATAATCAATTCCTAATTGTAAAGTTGTAATGTAATTCCTCGTTTGTAAGAAATTATTAAATTCAAACAATGCATGAAAAATATTTAAAAAATGACCAAAGTGGATTGTGCGGGAAGTCATGGGCACCCACCACTTACCCAAATCATTCCCATCAAGGACTAGTCAGGTCTCTCTATCGGTTCTCATGAAAGACAACCTTTTTTTAAACAAAGTAAATAATTAAAATGCCCTCGACTTCATAACACAGTAAATATTAACTAATATTCTCATGGCCTCGTACAATACAAGAACCGAAAACACAGCTTCTGGCATGTCACAGGCAGTCCCAATGGGAGACAGCAAGCAGTGGGATTGGAAGGTGGCCCCTCGAACCCTTCACACCATCTCCGGCAGCCTAGTGGCTAGACGTGATCCCTGTGAAGATGGTAGGATAGTGAAGAAGAGACTTCTGAAGAACACTGGGGACTATGTAACTCACTCCAGCCGACAGAATGGGAGATCAGGGTCAAAGGAAACCCTCCCTCTCAATGGTACCGCTCTCTTTGGGGGTGTCACAGTGAACAGTGCAGGAAGCTAAGCTCTTACAAAGGACAAACAATAAAGATAATGAAACAAACATATATATACATACTCGAAATTTATATATATTAAGATGGCAACACTAGCGGCAGACCTATCAATAAGCACACAAGGTGGCTGGCGCCTGTTGATGCGATTTTGCGATGGGCTGGCAACGAATCTTGATGCCAACCGTTTCGGAATTAGCATCGTACTCGTATTATTAGAATTAGTGTCGTCAGGGCTCCCAAACGATAAGATTTTAGATATGTACCTACTTCAAAAATGTTCCTTTTCTGTATAAATAGCTCTGCCTATACGTACAGTCTGACATCTTATAGTAGACAAACATTAGGGCGCTGCGATCGTTTAAAACATTTACGACAACACCGAGATGGTCCGTAGTACAATTATTGTAAGTTTAAAAAGGCACAATGGTCCAAGAGGAGATGATCCTACATTACATTTGCAAGGAAGACAGTTACGCGGAAAATGGGATTTTTTGTAATTCTGATATTTATATATCGAAATAATCATGTATGTTAGATAAATAAATAAAATTGAAAATCAAAAAAAAACAAAATCAAATTCAAAAATCTAAAATACAATATAAAAAAGGGAAATTATAATATTTTGCATTGTTCCTTAAAAGAACTGTCAAATTCGAATGCGAAAAATTTGAAAGTGAGCTACAAAATTTCCAAGACGTGCCAAGTTAGGAAGTTGGTATTGCCACAGTATCTACTGTAAAAATTATGTTCCACTTTATTGAATGTCTACATTTTATTGCCAAGCCAACTAGAAATAAGATGCTTTCAATTTTAATAGAATTTGTTTTTATGCACTCAGTGTGCGCAGGTTTGTAAAAATGTCCTCAAATAACTAAATAATGACGAATCTCTTGGCGACTGTTACTATTTGGAATTTTTTTTTTTTTTTCGATTGACGTCACCAAAACACCCGTATTTTTAACGACTTTCTCGTTTACAAACAGGGCTGGATTAAGTAATTAATTATTAAATAACATCATTCCTCCATAATACCACTGTCATAATACCAAAGGTCGACATCACTGCAGTGCTTCAAAAAGTTCTGCAGCAAATGGTTGCTGACTGCACAGTCGGCCGCACAACATCATAATTGATAAATAATGAAACGGATACTTGTAAAAAAATTCTAATATTCGTATTTTTAGATTTAATTTTTTTATTTTTTATTTAAGTGTATTTATTTGATGCAAAATTAACTTTATCTGATTTCTAGAGGCATCGCTGAAAACCAGCTGCAATCCGGGATATAATAACTTATTGACAAATAAAAGCTTTTATAAATTAATTAAAAATTACTTTGTAATCACCACTTATATTTTGGAAACTAATCGTTCTTTTGACATAAATAAAGGTTTAAAAATTTTACATACAAATACAACCTGTTTACAATCAGAAAAAATTGAAATTTTAGAAATGAGAAAAAGTGTTAATATTCAATTAAATATAATTAATAATAAAATATTATATAGGTGTGCCTTCAACTTAGTGCCTTTTAGTTTTAGCCCAGAGAAAGCATATGAAAATACAGCGCTATGTCTCTCTTCAACTGTTCCTATTCCATTTGATCGAAATAAAATGATGATGAAATAATTTTTGTTGTCGAAATGCAAGGCCTGAATGACCAGAATTCTGGATTACAATACACGTTTTAGCCCAGATAAAGCCAATAAAAATACAGCGCTATGTCTCTCTTACACTGCCTGATTTGAATACCATTCCACTTGATCGAAATAAAATCATGATGAAATAATTTTTGTAGTGGAAATTTAAGGCCCGAATGGCCAGACTTTTGGATTACGAAACTCGTCCAGTTTCCATTAATTTCTTGTGTTCTACTTTATTAATAATAATAATAATAATGAATTAATTATTTCTATAGCGCCGTTTTCATGAGAAAATCACCTCAAAGGCGCTTTACAACATAATTTATCTAACCTATCACTTAGACTTATATCTAATAATTTACATATTAGATTTATTACTAATTTATTTATTTATTTGTAAGAAACAAACAAACTTATTTATTTATTTTTATAAAAAGAGGAATGCTGTTGGGTTGGGTTAGGTTAAGCTACGTTCCCACCTCATCTAATCTATGATCTATTTCATAGAATCTATGAATTAGGTGAGTGAGATGAGGCTTATCAATGCAATAGAATGCCCGATAGAATAGAAGCTTAACGTTGAATAGATTCCCACTTTCATTGTTAAAATAGAACCATGTGAACGACAGTTACTACGCGAACACCGCTAGTACAGTAATATCTATGGTTAGGTTAAGTACTATGCAATATAGCAGAATATAATGAGAATATACATAAATTAATGGGTTTAGCAAAATACAGATTTAAGATTTTCACAAAGAACCATAAATATTTTGAGAAGTGGAGGAACATGTTGTTGTAACGGGAGACATTGTCGACATATCCATTATTTCTGATGGAATAACTTGTAGATTTATGTGCACCATTGTTCAGTAAATTATACTGTGACTGAAATATTGTCTTTAAACGAAAAGAAAAGAATAATTTGTTATCTGGGTTTGTACAAAAAGTTAATGTTATGATTGAGTTGAAAATTACAATAATAAGAATTCTTTCAAAAGATATTACCACTGCAACAATGATACGAACAGGACAGAACTCCTATCAAGGAGAAAACGTTGACAGAGAGAGAATAATGTAACTCAAAACCTGAATGCAAGGATCATTAAACAAACTTTAAAGAAATGGCGCACAAATTTAATAGTAACATTTTGAAATAAAATAACCAGAGGTAATTTTGCTTACCTGCAAGAGAACCACATAGTATATTAAGAACTCACAAAATGATTTCAGGAATATATCACTGCGTATAGCCACGTTTATTTATTTCTAACTAAAGGATGCTACATAATTATTTATTTATGTACACACAACCGGGTTTTATAAAAATATCGTCAAAGTTTACCAATAACGTCCATCGCCCAACAATAATAATTGACACTGACGTTTGAATTATTCCAGACAAAAGCAATAGATAAAAACAATATTGAGATTACAGAAAGTAGTGATGTTGCGTCTCAGATTTTATTTTCGAAATAAACGATTATCGAAACAAATGCTGGCGTCCCACAAGGATCGGTTCTGTCTCCGACATTGTTTTTGTTGCACATCAATGACCTCTTGACATGTGCACCAATCCATTGTTACGCGGATGACAGTACAGTCCATGATTGCTTTTTGTTTGACAAGCCCCCAAAGGGCACACAAACTCCAACGGCTCGGAGGGCTTTGAAACAGAGAATGGACGGTTACCTTGAGAGGGTCTCCTCTTGGGGTAAGAATAACCTCGTCGAATTTAATGTTTCAAAGACCCAATCATGTCTGATTACGTCTAAAAGGGATCGAAATGACAATCTAGTCTCCTTTAATGGAAGCAATCTTCCCAACAAGCCCTCCATTGATATGCTTGGTGTAACCTTAAGTGACCGGCTCAGGTATGGGGGCTCCATCGAAACCCGAGTAAAGTTAGCCTCTCAGAAGCTGGGCGTATTGTACAGAGCCCGCAGATACTTTAATAGTACACAGCTGCTGACCCTGTACAAATCGCAAGTGCGCCCCATTGTAGAATTTGGCAGCCACCTCTGGTCGGGAGTCCCAAAATATCTGAAAAAAAACCTTGACTCTGTGCAGAAACGGGCGGTCCGTTTGATAGATTCGCCTATCTTAACAAACGGGTTGCAATCTTTGGAGCACAGACGTCGGGTGGGAATGCTGTCCTTGTTCTACCGGTATTTTAATGGAAGATGCTCCGAGGAACTAGCGTCATTGATCCCTTCGGCACCGGTGCATAGTCGGGAAACACGCCAAACGCGCGCCCAACATTTGCACACGGTTGACATTTGTCACATGAGAACAGGTCGCTTCTACGACTCGTTCTTGTGTTCAACAGCTTGGCTGTGGAATGATCTGCCGGCCTCTGTGTTTCCTCCATCCTATAACATGGGTCTCTTCAAGACCCAAGTTCACTCCTTCCTATCCTCTAAAAGATCCTCCACACAGCATCCCCAAAGATGATATAGGCCTTGAGGGAAATTATTTCCTCCTTGGTCTCCTGTGTGGAGTTACTGTAAAAAAAAAAAAATAAATGAAATCGTTCGATTCCAAAAAAAGTAAATTTTGTCAATTTTTTTAAGGCAAATATTTTTTTGAAAAATTACTCAAAAATATTTTCCATCGTCCACGGAATGCAAAAACATTGTCTATGTATGGACAAATGTGTATGGACACCCCCAAATGTAATGTTATTTTTGTGTAATTTTTTTTAAAAACAGGAGTAGGAGATCCGGCTTTAAGTTTTTTTGTAACAAAACATTCACCGAAATAGATCGTAATAGGATATGATATGACGGTGGGTAGAGCAGTTGGTATAATTCTAGGAATAACGCAAAAAGGTGAGGAACAGAAAAGCAATCTTAGGTAGTTACAAGTAATTTAATTTGATAGTCGTGGGGTTAGTCTTAAAACTAGAGTTAATCTTAATTAGACATAATAAATTCAATAAAACTAGATAGGCAATTACTTAAATCTACTTGTAATGTCTTTGTACTTAAAATTAACTAATTACTCTTCGTTAAATCTACATAAAAAGTTGTATTCTTAAAATTAGAGGTTCACTGGCTTATTTGTACGAAAAAGTTGTTTCTTAAAGTTAGAGATTCACTTGGCTGACAGGGTGAAGGAATTATCATTAGAGTCAGAGGCACTTCCCTTTTTGTGATGGCTGTCCAGGGTCCAGTGGCTGCTTTGTATGCAGAGTCCTCGGGTTCGCACCAGGTATTCATGTACCTCCGGATCGGGAGTAGGTACAACGCGGCGATAATCAGAGGCCTGGGCGGTCTCCGATGTTTGATCTCCGAAGGGCGAAGATCAGTTACTTCCTTCTGGGATGGAAGCGTAAAATTCCCTCGTCGTCAGAGGACCTGGGCGGCCTCTCCAAGGAGCGAGAATAGGAACCTTCCTGGGCGGAAAGTTTCACCTGACTCTGCTTCCTGCACGGAAGACTGAAACCGACACTCCGTCCTGGGCGGACTCTGGCAAACGACTGTCCCCTGGAGCCCTCTGTTGGTTGTCTAGCTGTAGGTATTCTTTTATCACCCGCATTGTTCAGCGGGCCGTTCCGTCGGGCGGCTCAATTCCTTTGAGGTGTTTATTGCCGTCCCATAAAATCTCAAAGGAATTGCCGACCTTCCAAAATAGTAATTAAGGTTATTTCGATGTAGTAGTTTACAATTTTTCTAACAATAGGTTCGGCTAGCCTTTGTGCTAATTTATTTTATGGCCGGTCTAGTCTGGGAATTTTTATTACCTGAAATGCACATTTTAGAAAAGTATTTCGGTGAATTTGGTCATTTATTTTAGGTATTACAAAAGGATATATCAGGTACATGCAGTATATGTAATATAGTGTTTTAAATGCATTTAATATATGTAAAAAAATAACTCAACTCGAATATCGTACTTAAAAACCTCAAAAAAATGTATCAAATTAATTAATTCACTTTTAAAGTTGTATGAAAATTCAAATATCGATAACGAGACATGATTGGCTAGCGCAATTTGACGTCACAACGTACTCACGAGTTCAACGTCAAGTAGTTTTTATTAACAGTTGCTGGTTTGAATTTTGAATAAGTTTGATTAGGCCATAATCATTTAGTTACGCATCCTAAACCCATTTGTTTGTATAAAATATATATTTTAAATACATACTATCATGACAGATAGTGGTTTTCTATAAGGGCAGTCTGATAATTTGCCAAAAATCGTCGCGATTATGATGGCAGTTTTGTTTTCGCAAATTGATTTTTTTAGTGCTGAAATGCGAGGCGTTAAAGTTTTACGGTAAGTTAATCATTATTTGATGAGTATGCAATGTTTCGTGATGTATATTGGATTTTCAAACTATACTTTTATTAAAGTAATGAGTTTTATATCTTATGCTAAATAAATCTAAAATATTTACTTTTTTGACAGTTGTAAAACCTAACCACAATATCTTTGAAACTGACTTTCAGTATAGTATAATATTTAGGTCTGTGAAATAGTACAAATAAATATTGTGCCTTATAATGAATGTAATTATAATTTGTAGATCCTGCAGGGAGAGTTACGGAGACAGTGCCATCGGTTACGTCCAAGTGAAACGTATTGGTACCATTTGCACTGTAAAGGCCCTGGTTACTCCGGAGCACAGAGTCCGTACGAAGGCATATTCAGTAATTTTGGTATGCAACGAAGCAGAAGAAGTAATCGAGTCCTGCAAATGTGAAGATTGTCCGGCATCACAAGGTTGCTGAAAGAAAAGAGCCTTGTATTGTTTGTTTAATAATTTGTGTCCCTCTTATCAACATTACACTACTGCTATGATACTAATTATTGTTATTGTTTTAGGCGGTTGCAAACATGTGGTAACTTTATTATCGTGGTTGCACCGAAGAAGCGAAGACCCTCCCAAAACGTCCACTCAGTGTTACTGGAAGCGGTCTAAGATGGCTGCTATAAGAACCACAATGAAGTTTATAAAGGCAAGCGATTTAGGGAAAGCTGCTCCTGCTGCTCTGCCGCAGAGCGATGATTCTTTTTTAAAATCAGTAATAGACAGCAGCATCTAGCTTGGTGTACGAGATATTCAGCTGTTAAAATATTTTGTCGACCCAACGGTGATCGAAAATCTTTCCTTACATAATATGATTTGTAATTTTCTGTACAATGATGTGGGATCAACATCAGAAGATTTTTTAAAATATTGCCAACAAAATATGAACACCGTTGCCTGTCAAAGGGCAGCTCAGATGACTGTTGGGCAGTCAAACTGTCCATTGTGGCACAACTTGAGGTACGCTAGAATTACCGCATCTAAAGTCCATGAAGCTGCTCATTGTCAAACCATGGAAGGCTCACTCGTTGAGAGCATTCTAGGAGCTAAACTAGTAGAAACTAACTTTCTTAGGCATGGCAGAGTTCTAGAGGCTGAAGTGTATAAAGAAGTGGAAGAAATACATCAGATAAAGTTTGAGAAGTGCAGCCTGATTCTCTCTAATCAGCATCCTTTTTTGGAGCTTCTCCAGATGCAATAGGAGAAAATTACATTGTAGAAGTGAAATGTCCAAGTAGCGATACAGCTTTAAGAAGATACTTCACGGTTGCCATGGAAAAAACCCTGTGATAAGTACATGGCTCAAATGCAATTGCAAATGCATTTTGCAAAAATATGCAAAGGTATGTATTGTGTAGCAAAGCCTGACTTTGAAAATTCGAAAGAGGTTATTGTCTGTTACGTAGAATATGATCAAAATTACTGTTTAGATTTAATGGACAAATGCTTAACATTTTGGTCCCCAGCTATTTATAAGAAACTTAAATTTACATAGCTACTTCTATTGTGAGTTTAACTTAAGAACAACCTGCTACAGTTCCAAATTTGGTTCCTACTGCGCATACCCACCCCCTCGCATGCGTCCCATCTCCCGCGCACGGCTGCGACGGCCATGTAACTCCGCCCATACACGCGTTTCTGAGATATTAACCCATTCATACCGTGGATGTTCAGTCAAATTATCATAATATTATCAATTTCGGATTAATTCCCTAGCTGTTTTAATGAACCTGATGCCACATAAAATGCAATATGTATATTTTAATATTATAACCATAATTATTTAAATGTATAAAATGAGTTAAATTTGTGTTTGTGGGTAGGTAATACAGAATTAAAAAAATCCTGTTTTTGAATGTGTTAACGTGGATACCAAGTCGCGGAGAAAGTAGTGGGGGAAAGGGGCAGGACATGCGCGCTCTCAGGTCGTTCTAATGATGGACAGGGTATAGTGTCTAAATTAATCTTTTTTTATCCCATTTTGTATTTCCTGTAAGTGTTTCTTTAGTTAAATAAAAATTTAAAAAAACATTTTCCACCAATCTTTCCTTCACATCCTGTGAACATAAAGTTGTTGATTTTTCCCTCAGCCAATATTGTAAGAACTTTCATTACCCACGGTAAGGAATACATTGCAATATCCATCATCAGTGCAGATGTACTAATCATATAACATCTGCCTTCAAACGGGAGGGTCTCACACAAATTAAAACAACAGTTGGTTTAAATATTTCATTTTAATGAGTAACCCTTGCAGGTTAATAAGACCACATACTACAATAATAATGTTATCAATTATGGGAATGAGATTATGGTCAGTACTCGCATGCATTCTGAGCATTTGGAATTCTACTTATGACGCGCACTATGTGAATGCGCAATGCGGCAATTCTTTTGGACTGCTTGACTTCTTCGCGGCTAGAATGAACATTCGCAAAAACACTCGGTGGGCGAATCAGTTCGCAGTCCATCTGCTGCAAAATATGGGAAATATTTTTAAAACCCCTGTCTGCCATTACAGACATTCCAGGTCTCAGGCGCGACAAATAACCACAGTCCTCTATAATGATTGCATCAGACGCACGACCACCACAGCCACATGAAACATAGTTTACCAGACCATCTGGTGTACATGAAATTAGATATTTCAGTGTATTGCATCCTTTATACTCTGACCAACACATGGATTGGTGAATCGGATTTGAGGGCTTTTCTATTTGTATTTCTAGATAGTCTATTATGGACTGAACATTCCCATACCTAGCCCTGAAGGATATTGGTAGCTGAGCTCTTATTTTGGGTGTGGTTGGCTAAATTATGAGTTCCTGAAATAAAGTCGCTAATATTTTGATAGTCCTGGAGAAAATCCGTGTTACAGAGGAAGGCGACAAACCAAAATGAAGCGCAAGAATAGCGAATGAATCATCTAACCTTATTTAAGTGCAATTAATACATTAATTGTTTCTGTAGGTGCCTTGGCAACTTCAGAAATGATGTGGTACATTTCCTTGGGGATTCCTTAACAGAGTCTAGCCTCTCTCTGTATGACAAGCATGAAAGATTTTCTCATGGTCAGATTTACAAGTCCAGTATCAATCTCGGAGCCATCAAAAATGTTACTGTCCGAGTCTAATGCAGAGGGTGTATAGTCTGAATCATTGTCCTCGGAACTAGTGGACATAATATCTATATTATTATGAGTAGGCCCACAGTAGCCACTTTTGGCAGAAACAGGCTTTGTGGGTGAGAATTTCAATGGTGAGCAAACCGTGTTTGTCATTGTTGGCACGGTTGAAGTAGATTTGCTTCTGTAGGTAACACGACAGCGAATATCTGCTTGTACCGCCTTATCAACCATTTTACAATTGCTATCAGCAGCTTCTGGAAGGTTAAGAATGGCTGTTGAAGTGGAGGGCTCCGAAAGAAGATCAGCTGCTGTAGATGTTGAGGGCTCTGGGTCCGATGTTCCGTTCCTCATGGGCTCCCCCGTAATCATCGCGTCTTTTATTAACTCGGCACGCAATCTTTTTTGTCCAGTTTGCCTTAGGCATGGTAAAACTTTTTTTTTACAGGCAAAAATATGTGGAATAACATTTTTTTATCTCTTTTTGCATCCTGTCATTTGGACTTCCATATAAATCCTCTTGGAGATATAAAAACAAAACAACAAAATTACTTATTTATTGTGAATTACATTATCATAGTTACCAAAAACATTTTACATGGAAGAAAATGACACTATTAAAATAATAACATATATAAAATTACATACGTATAGGTGCAAAATATTGTTTTTAAATTTAACTATCTTTTGTACTGTAAAACGATTGTTAGAGATTTCTTAACATATAAGCTGAAATTACATTATGTATATTTTGAAATGTTACTAACTAACTAACTAACCATCACCCCATTTCTCCACAGGGGTAGGCAGAGAGGACGGACCGCCAAACAACTCGATCTTCGCATACACTTCTTGCTTCATTCACATTCATACAACGCCTCATACATTGTCTTCTGTTATTCCGATTTCTGACATGGCCCGACTCGAGTATTTGATTCACTTGATCGTGTCTTGTCTTCCTCGGGCGTCCCCGGCTTCTTCTTCCATTCACATTCGCGTCATATATTCTCCTTACACTCCTTTCTTCGTTCATTCGCTCTACATGCACAAACCATCTAAGTGTCCCTTTCTTAATCTTGCTCACTACGCTTACATCAGTCTTGCATTCTTTACGAATCTCAACATTTTTCACTCGATAATACATGGTTTTACCACACATTCGTCTCAGAGATCTCATTTCTACAGCATTCAGTCTACTTTCATCTTTCCTCTGCCAGTTCCATGCCTCACTGCCATACATCAGAGTTGGTATCAGCACTCCATTGTGGACTGCTAGCTTCGCTTCCTTGGACAACTTTTTGTTTGCGCCAACCGCGTTCAGTCCCCTGTTAATGGAGTTTCCTGCATTCACCCTTCTTTCAATATCCCTATCAGTCTTTCCATCTCTCGTAAACATAATTCCCAAATACACAAACTCATTGACCTGCTCCAAGTATTCATCATTCACAACTATATTGCATACTGTTTTCGTACTCTCTCTTTCAAACACCATGACTTTGGACTTATTTACATTCATCATAAGCTCATTCTTCATACATACTTCGTTCATCCTGGATACGAGGGACTGTAGATCTTCCATACTGTTAGCAATCAGCACCGCATCATCAGCATACAACAGACAACATACTTGCAGACTACTCATTTTCGCCCAGGCCCACCTCTTTCAATTCTCGCATACAATTATCCATGTATAGATTGAATAACCACGGTGACATTACGCAGCCTTGCTTAACACCTTTTGTGATGTCAAACCACCCGTAAAATTACCTTTTGCCCTAACACATGCAATGCTTCCCTCGTACAGCGATGTGATTGCCTGTATAAGATTTGTATTCACACCATACTTAGACAACACCTTCCATAACTTTTTTCTGTCAACTCTGTCGTATGCTTTTTGTAGATCTACAAAAGCACAGAAAAGTTTCTGGTTTTTGCCAGAAACTTCTCTGTGAGCATACGCAACGAGAAAATCTGATCCATGCACCCCCTTCCACTCATAAATGCGCCTTGCACGTCCCATATTTTATCCTTTGTTTTCATTTGTACCCTTTCAATCAATATCCTACCATACAGCTTACCAACTGAACTTAGCAATGTTGAAATATAATATTGTAAAACTATGTAGTCTAATTCGTACCCAATAGGATGAATAAGGCTTTCCTTTAAAAATATATTTTTGTGTAAAAATTTTAAAAGCACTTTGAAATTTTCTACAAGGTTGTTAAAAATACTACAATTAGTCTCAATTCATGACAGATTTTTGTTTTAGAATATACATTTCACATAAATAAATTTAGCTACTTACATTGAAATGATCTTCACAGCAAGAATGATGAAATTTAGCAGAAAGTACACCATTTTTTTTAATGCACCTTTTCATCGCGTGACACCACTTTTTACGCATAATAACATCATCTGGGACATTTATAAATGGTTTGTTTGGTGTCAAAGATGTTGTATTTGTACACTTTGGTACTATACAGTATTTATACACGGTATTTACGGACATTTTCTTCTAAAAACAAACGAGCAACTGAAGACGAAGACTGATTACTGAATTACACTAGCGCGACTATGGCAGCTGTCAAGATATGCACAGTGACGTCAAAACCGCGCGAATGAAGGCGTTTTGACCCTAATTTAAAATGTGAATATTCAAAACGTTGTTGAAGGACTATTCCTATCGTAAAAAAAAATCGTTTGAATATTCCAGTTTGTAATTTTTTTCTTTATTTTTTGGTAAAAAAAAATTGTAATTGTACCCTATTGTGCCGAGATTCAATAATAAACAGAGGCTTACAAAATTATCGTTTATTACTTGACTTGATATAGCCTTTTGTAATCACCTAAAATAATTGACCGAATTCACCGAAATATTTAGCTTTAAAAGGTGCATTTTAAATAATAGGAATTCCCAGATTAGACCGGCCATAAAATAAATTTAGTACAAAGGCTAGCCGAGCCTATTGTTAGAAAAATCGTAACTAAAATAATATAATCTTAACTGCTATTTTGGGAAATTCCGCAATTCCTTTGTGATTTTATGGGACGTCAATAAAAGATAATACCTACAGGTAGACAGAAGGACAGTGGGCTCTAGGAGACAGTCGATTGCAGTAGTCCGCCCAGGACAGAAGAGTCGGTTGCAGTAGTCCGCCCAGGACACACAGCCAAGTGAAACCTTCCGCCCAGGAAGGTTCCTATTCTCGCTCCTTGGAGAGGCCGCCCAGGTCCTCTGACGACGAGGGAATTCTACGCTTCCATCCCAGAAGGAAGTAACTGATCTTCGCCCTTCGGAGATCAACATCGGAGACCGCCCAGGCCTCTGATTATCGCCGCGTTGCACCTACTCCCGATCCGGAGGTACACGAATACGTAGTGCGAACGCGAGGACTCTACATACAACGCAGCCACTGGACCCTGGACATCCATCAATCACCAAAAAGGGAAGTGCCTGACTCTAATCATAATTCCTCCCACAATGTCAGCCAGTGAACCTCTAATTTCAACTACAAAGACTTTAACAGTAGAATTAAGTAATTACCTAAACCAGTGAACCTCTAATTTTAAGTACAAAGACTTTAACAGTAGAATTAAGTAATTCGGTATCTAGTTTTATTGAATTGTCTAATTAAGTTTTACTCTAGTTTTAAGACTAAACCCACGTATATAAAAATAAATTACTTGTAACTACCTAAGATCGCATTTCTGTTCCTTCCTTTTTGCGTTATTCCTAGAATAATACCAACTGCCCGACGCACCGTCATATCAGACTTTCCCCCACATAATAAGTTTAAGTGCTACATTAGATATATTTTGAAAAAATAAATGTTTAGAATGAAGTAGAATTTCCAAATTAATGTTTCTTTGTTTAGATATAGTAATAGTCGTCGCAAGGCATTACTTTTTGTCAAATCAATTATGGCACCCAAACAACAAGCAAGAATTCACAACTTTATACCAAAAAAAAAATCCAGAGCAAGGCCTTGTACACATAAGCTAGTAATAAATAAAAATAAAAAGAAAGAAAGTATTAAAATAAGGGAAATAATAAATGAATAAATAAATATATATTTTAAAAAAAAAAAAATTATTTTTTTTTTTTTCAAACGGCCAGTTTGAAAATGGCCTTAAACGCCGAAACAGCTGTTATAATAATAAAAACTAAAAATACTTGCAGAACTTCATAATAACATTATTAAATTTGACTTACATAAAATTTTAAAAATATATTGAATGGAGTTCTATAAATTAAAAACAAGAACAAATAATAATAAAAAATATAAAATAAAATTTAAATAAATATAAAATAAAATTTAAGTAAATATAAAATTTAAAATCATTTCGGTGAACTGTAGATCCGTAGTTCTGAAAAATTCATATTGTGCGATTCACATGATGTTGTTCTAATTCAGGAAACGTGGTTACTCCTGAGGGATTTAGAATTTTTTACCCATATACTTTCGGAATTCAACAGCTTGGGTACTTCTGCCGTCAATACACCGATGGGCCCGCTGCTGAACAGGCCGCACGAAGATGTGGGGGTGCTGTACAGACGATGTCTAAGGGCTGCCATGATCCCACTAAGTAACTGCCGCATGGCGGGTATTGAGGTGAGCCTAACTTCAGAAACATTATGCATCTTCCCCTTGTACATGCCGACTTGCACAGTAAATCACTTCGAGGAGTATGTCAATTGTCTCACCATATTGCAAGCAATTACTAACGCAAAGGATTACACCAATTCCATCATCATCGGAGACTTTAATGCAAATCCCGACTCACTCTTTGGAATAGAACTGAAATCTTTCCATCAAGAATACAAGTATGCATGTGCCGATACCGAAATATTACCAGAATACTCCTATACATATATAAGTGGTGCGCATCACACCACCAGGTGGCTAGACCACTGTCTAGTGACGAAAAATATCTTCAAGCAGATTCTAGATATGAAAATATTCTACGACGTGGACTGGACTGATCATCGGCCTCTCGAGCTGATCCTACAGACGGAAGGAATACTAACAACCGAAATATATACATGTATGAAAACCGACCCAGCAAAATGGAATCCTAAAAATGCACACGATATTCAAAAGTATAATATAAATTCACAATTAATTCTACAAAAAATCCAACAATATTTGATATGGTACGAGGGCAACCCTGCATGGGCGAACATTAATGTACTTTATACACATATAATTGATGCACTCCGAAATGCTGCGATTTCAGTATTTGGCAATCGCAAACATAGTTTACAGCAATATAAACAAATATGCAGATGGAACGATTTTGTTGCACAAAAATATGCAGAATCTAGACATGTGATAATGATGTGGATCGAGAATGGCAGACCTGACGTAGGCCCCATCACAGAAGAAAGAAATTTAAAGCGTGCAGTGTTCAAACTAGCCCTGAAAAAACGTTAAAATGAATCACAACAAATTCAGATGGATAAAATAGGTAGAGATTTAGGTAGTCGTGACTTCAAACAGTTTTGGAAAAAGTCGAATAAATACTGTAACATGCGGTATAAAATTCTGAGTCATGTAAATGGAAAAATGAATGCTAAAGTAATCACAAACATTTTTGCAGAATATTTCTCTACCTCTACTCCGACCTCTCCGATCTCAAGTGAACCGGCATTTAGTCATTTCACAAATGAAGACAGCAGAATCTCCATCACATGAAAACTGGAAAGTCAGCAGGCCATGACGGACTGTGTATTGTATACTTTAAACAAGCTGGAGGACCAATTTTACAGCTGCTGGCGAGATTGTTTACTGACATTTTGAAGAATGGATACTTACCAAATAATATGATAAGAACCATAATAACACCTATTCTTAAATCTTAATCGTCGGACTCAACCACCCAGGACAGCTATAGTCCGATATCAATTGCTACTACCATCGCAAGATTATTTAAACGTTTACTACTAGATCAGGTCGGACCCAGCATGGAAACTAGTGACAACCAAATGGGTTTCAAAAAGCAGGCCTCTTTCAATGCAACCATATTTACCGTAAAAAGAAAACTATAATACTATAGAAATAAAAAGACCACCTCATATGCATGTTTCCTTGACCTGACAGGGTTTCTCACCCGTTATTATGGGCTAAACCCAGGGATAGAGGCATATCATCGGAGGTGATAAGTATCCTCGACTTGTGGCAGTGGCAACAGGAAAACCTAGTAAGGTGAAAAAAATACAAAAGTAATTTTTTGTCTTTCCGCACCTATTTAAAAAAAACGACCACTCATGTAAAATCTGGATGAAAAAAGATATCGTGTAAGATTAAAGGCGTTCTGACGATCATTTTTTTCGTTCAGTTTCCATGCGGGAACTTACTTTCTTTGGAATGGAATTTTCTATAGATTTTTTCATGGAAAAGGACAACTCTCGTGCAATCTGGATGAAAAAAAATATTGTGTAAGAACGTCTTAAGAATGTCTTTACCAAGGAAATATTGCAGAAATATGTAACAAACTCAAAACAAAAAAAAATTGACCGGCAAATAGAAAATAGAACCATGTGAACGGCAGTCAACTGAGTCAACCCGTCAACCGGTGTAAGATGAAATTTTAGAGACTTTGCGAATGCAATATCTTTCAATTCAGTATACTATATAGTATATTTTTGTTTTACGTCAACACTCGTCAGCCCGCTCCCCTCCCTCCTTCCAGGAAAAAAATATGCTGCCTCTTACCGACGTTATTGCTCCTGCTGATAACCCTGATAATTCGAAACAACATTTTGATGTTTCGGAAGAGAATATTTCGATTATCAAAATGTTTCGATCATGAAGTGACAGAAGTTTCACAAACATTTTTGCTGTATTGTCAGACATAAAAATAGGTCCCCATCGAATTGCATTATTTATTTTTATTTAAAAAGAAAGACAAAATTATCCGGCTTACGAATAACTCAAAATATCGTCAGAAGCATTGCTTTTGCTGACCTTTTGTTGGAGAAAATTTGTCTCCCAGCAAGTTTGCATCAACAGAGTGGTTAACTTTACCGAGATCATTTTTCAAAAACAGAATTGAGACAGTTAGATATATTTTAGATAGGGACTATCACGGACTTTATTATTGACAATTTAATCAGCTATATGAACACTTAAAAAAAAAGATGTGTGTCATAGATCGTTTCGAGCTAGCGTTTTAAAAAAACTGACAATTCGTGAATTACAAAAATTCATCTAAACGTTGTTGAATGGGTTAGTGATGCGTGAATTGTATTCAAATTACAACACTAGTTTTGTCAAAAACTATACCTTCAACAGTGGCGTACGGTTCTTAAGTTTCAACTTCAAACTTGTGACCCGTGCCTTTCTGGCTTCCTATGACATGACCAAATTACATCATGCGATTTGGGTTAACTTTGCGCTCTGTTTTATTTTGGAGAGCGAAGCGTGCTAGTATTCGGAAGTGAGGCAATGTAATTCAATAGGAAGTTATGTTATGAAATTACTCATAAGTGAAATAATTGAAATCGGGCTAAGAAATGTTGATCACAGAGTTGATCGTTGATGACATAAAAATAAAATAAAAAGATTATTCGTATGAAATACAGCGTAGAATCGAATAAAAAAAAAATCAACGAGGTCCGGTGCTGGTTCGGACGATTTATATCAACCTATATTTCGATTGTGAGGCTATATTTTTATTGTTATGCTATATTTCTTAGCTTTTTCTGTAATATAGCGCTGAAAATACTTGATTGCAGAGACATTTCTTGATCAAAAATATCCTTTCGATGAGTTGGTGCGTCACTTTGAGCTCCGCGAATACAAATGAATGGAAAAAATAATAGAAATAGAGCAAGTATGACCGCACAACAATTCCTTTCCATATAGGCCACCTCACACACATCTGACTTGCCAGCATTTACAAAAAAGTGTGAGAAGGGATCGAACAATGGGCTTGATTTTAGGAAAGTTCGGTCAGACGGTCGAGCCTTTCGACGCGGTGGTTTCAGTTGGTACTGGGCCATTCAGTCGTGAGGGGCGGACTTTCGCTCTATGGAATAGACCATAGAATAGATAAGGTGGGAAGCAAGCATTACCGACTCATGGGGTAGCGACCTTAGCACTATAATTTGATATTGAGGGCATGCAGCTCCGTCCGAAGTGAATCAAATAAAAAAGAATTCACAAGGAGTGAAAGCTATTATCATCTTCCGTGCGTGAATGTACAAGCTACCCCACCACTCTATGGTATAATTGGTATAGATACCGGTTTTGCTTACAAACTGTCAAAATTCCGACTGTCAAATTCGCTTTTCGTTTGTTATAAATTTTCAATCGACAAATGTTTTCGGCTCTTTTGATAATATAAAATAAGTGTTTCCCAATGATATCAGGATCACATACACTTAATAATGCGATTGTCCATTTGCAAATGCCGACGTCGTTATATATTGTATCTCGGAGCTTTTCAACTAGGTCTTCTCTTAATAATATGGGTATCGTTGGGTTTCTGGGATGGAAAGAAGGTCACCCATCCGATGAAAAATGTCCGACCCACAAAGTCTTCGAAGCCTCCAAACAAACACATTACTAAGATGATTACCATTGTTATAAGACAATTCGAAAACTTCGAAAATGACGTCGCTCCTACATTACAATCTATCATCCAGTTACTTCCTTATATTCCCATCATTGTGATCTCTGACAGCCCACCATACCCACCGTTCGAATTTACGTCCTCAAACAAGTCACTTAAATATGTGAAAATGGTAAATTTGGAAGTAAATCTCATGTCGAATGCGGTAGAGTCTGATCCATTAACGCATATAAAGAGTAAATACGTGTTATTCATCCCGGACTCGATGCGCATTACATCACGTCAAGTGATTCAACAGATGTTGACTCAGATAATGAAGGATGATATAAATGTTGCCGTCCCATTTTCTAGTGCACGGTCTTTGATCTGTCAAAAAGTGGATTTGAATCTGCGAGAATGGTCCCTTAGATATGAGCAAGGTAGGATGAAGCCGATCTGTGACTCTGTGTCGGGAAAACATGCTTTACTTGTTCCCACCGAGCTCCTGAAGACCCTTCCTCGACCCTTCATGTTGCCGTTCCCAGAAGCATTCTATCTTCAGACGGTTGCTAAGCAGCTCAAGGTACGTGGGTTACTTATATTTGTTTACTTCCATTATTTATACACATTCCGTAACGTAGTGTAGTAGTTTACACATTCCAACTGAAGCACGATAATATATTGGGATTGATGTGTTATTTTTTTATAAACACTGCCATTTTGAGTATCTGAATTACATTAACATTTGAGGAATCATCATTGTTTGTATTTTCTTGAGTTTATAATTCTCTTTCCACATCCCATATCTTGAGTTTTATTCCTGTAATTCACGGCTGATGCCTTTTTGGAGTAATATAGTTTTTTTTTTTGATAGATAGCAGTCACTTTGTGGTTAGACATATTTAATGAAAATAAAACAAAAACTTTGTTTATAACCACAAGATTTTATTTAATTTTATAAGGACCGACCGGTTTCGCTTAACACAAGCATCATCAGGGTACAAAATTAAACTGTAAATATTTTAATTTTGTACCCTGATGATGCTTGTGTTAAGCGAAACCGGTCGGTACTTATAAAATTAAATAAAATTTCGTGGTTATAAACAAAGTTATTCTTTCATTTTCAATATAGTTTAGTTATACAGTTTAACTGATTCACTTATATGAGCGGTACATTCAAGTGTATAAATAATTATATAATGAGGTAAGGTATTCATACACACAATTTCACAAACCGCAGTGTGAAGACACTCCTTTGTAACTATGTACACCTAATGATAACTTATTTATACATAGCACGCACATAGAGGGGTACATGGCTGCAAAGTGATAACGTCTTCACAGCGAATTTTACTGTATGCAATTGTTTCTTTATGTAACAAGTAATATGCACGGTACTCAACTCAGGAATGTCTTTCTTTTAAAAATTAAATTAAGTTAATATGTACATTGTACATCACTAATGGTATGATTGGTTGGGGTGGTGCTGCTAAAACTAATATGGACCCTCTTGACAAAGAGCAAAAAGCTTTAATTAAAGTTTTCACAAAAAAACCTTTTCGATTCTCGACAGTTCTGTTATTTAACGGGGAGAGGGACGTCCGAGAGTTATTATTTATAAATTCAAAATAATGATAAAATTTTTGTGCAATACGAGAAACATGGTGTTTTTAAAGAGAAAAATATTTATAAAGTTTTTTTTTAATTTGCATGGGCTTAGCATTTATCAAAATAAAATCAGAAATATTGCACATTTCTGACCGTTCTACGCATGTTTTACAAAAACATTTAAAAAGTTGAATATCCTTAAAAAATGCTGTGAAGGTTTTTCTTTAACATGTCGATGAGATAAATTAAAAAAAAAGAACAGTGTTTTTTTTTTTAAATATATCTATAAATATATTAATGTTATTTTTACTGTAATTTAAATTATATTTTAGTCCTTTAGATAATAGATTCATCTCTTCTGGAATTTCATAATAGCTTCTCACATAACGAATGTCTTTAATAATATTAATGTGTTTTCCCCTAAGTATACAATCAAGAACTCCTTTGAACTGATAAGTCCAGTTAAGGACTTAGTTATTCCCAATAATGCCAAACTTATTTCCTTTGATGTAATTAATTTGTTCCCAAATGTCCCAACTACTGATTGCAAAGAAATAATTGTAGATATCCTAAAGTCCTCTAATTTAGATATTGATATGATTAATGACCTGTCCCGCCTATTCAATATGTGCATAAACCAAAATTATTTCCAATACAACAACTGTATCTACCAGCAGAATCAAGGGCTTCTGATGGGCGCGCCGACGAGTCCACTGTTAGCAGATATTTTTATGAATAACTTAGAAAATAAGATTTTTAATTGTAATTCATCACTTTTGAACAATGTTCTTACATGATTGATAAAATCCTCAATAAGAAACTTAAACTCATCTCAACAAATACATTTTTATTTAATCCACCTGAAAATAATAATAAAATAATAAATCCCGTTCAATGGCGCAGAATCTTATATATATCCAACTTTTCCTCACTTAGTACAAAAAAATTTCCTTCCCACATTAAACCCGCGTTCTATACTAATAACAATTTAGGTAAATTACTAAAAAATACTAAAGATAGAGAACATAAATTAAGCCACTCAGGTATTTACCAACTATGTTGTAATGATTGTCCATCGTTCTACATAGGTAAAACAACTAGAAATATAAATATTAGAGTCACAGAACATTTAAGATGCTTAAATAATAATAACCTCTCAGAATTTGCCAATCATCTAATTTCCGAAGATCACACTTTTAACAAGGACACAGGGGTTACAATTCTTCACCGTAACAATGAAAGCAAAAAATTGGATAACTTAGAAGCACTCGAAATTAGAAAATCCCTGAATAATAATGCTAGTATTTTAAATAACCAAATTAACTTATCTTTTAGTCCTATTCTTAATATTTTTCCAATAAATGGCTCTGTTCTTCCCGGAAATCCTACAATTACCCCTACCCATTTGCTTACCCCCCACTCCAACACCTAAAATTTATATGTCTTGTCAATATTATATATTATAAGTTAGTTATAATATTCTCCTGATGAAGGAAGGGTGCTTCCTAAACCGGTAGAGTTTTAATAAAATAAAAGTGGTCTACAACAAATTTATGTGTTTTTTATTTTTAAATTATTGCGAGCCATAAAGTTAATGCTTTTTACAAATATATAAATATTTTTCTATTTAAAAACATTATGTTTATCGTATTCCTTAATAATACTATCAATATTTCAAAATAATAAATAATTCCGCTCCGACGTCCCTCTCGCCCTTAAGGACTTCGATGTACTGAACATACAGCAACTATATATCAAAATTATCTCTATACACTATCAAAAAGACAAAGCAAACCATCAGACTGCACAACACAATTATGTAACAAGTCATAGATATCAACACATTACTCCCAAGATAAATACCACATATGGACAAAGACATCACCATCATTTGGCACCAAAATGTTATAATTTAATTGAAAAAGATATCAACGACATTCACCTGGTAAAAAAATTGTGGTTGTAAAAACTTTATTGAAAAACACACCGTCACATTTCTGCAGTGGAGTTACATCTGCAGCTTCGGATGCATTCACTCACGTCTCTGTCACAATGTTCGTGGCTGCATACACCGCCTTGCAGTAGTACCTACTTATGACCACACGCCCTACTGATGTCATCATCACAGCATGAATTCACTCAACCAACCCGGAGGTCGTTGTTCTGCGCTACTCTCTCCTTCTAGGTCATCATCTCTCTCCAAATTCATCTCTTCCTGGATGCATCACAATAGATTCCGGTTCTTCACTCTCCTCTTCAAATATATGTAGAAGATTGAATGCAGCACGTGCAGCAACTGCTTCGCATTTCTCCTCAGACTTAGTCCGTTCACTGCCAGGCATCTTCCGCAGGTCAAGCAAATACCTCGGTATGCTATCTACTTCAATGTTGTTGACTGAAGTAAGTTCTGTCACCCTTCCAAGCCTCCAGCGTGATATGGATCTTCCATCTACTGGCTTTACTGCGACAAGATTGCCCACTTGGAACTCTGTCGATATTTCCTCTTCTATGTTCAATAGCGCAGGGTGCCTCCATGAGTAGGTGTGAACTAAACTCGATGGCGCAACACCCTGACTCTTCGAAGCCAAGTTGTATCAAAACATTGCCTGCAGGGGATCGCTTCCACTTCTGGCTGCAGTCCTCTTTATTGTTCGGTGATGTCGTTCTACTATATCGTTCCCTGCTGGGCGGTATGCCGCGCAAAATCTTTGTTGTACGTTCCATATTTTGCACATCTCTGCAACACTATTAGAATGAAATGCAGTACTGTTGTCCATGAGCTCTTTATCAGTTGGATCCTCTTTCCCGAAACACTTCTTGCAAATGTCTAATAATCGAGGCGGCGCTCTCCGACTCGATTTCTCACCATACAGCAAATCTGCTTGGCCCGCAGTCGATGAGTGTGAGGAAACGTTTCCTACCGAAATATGTCACATCAACTACCAAACGACTCCAGGTTGTCGCAACATTGAGATTACCCGCTTCATGGATTAATAGTGGTGGGTCAATTGTCTTGCATTGTACACAGGAATGCACACATCTTTCAACATTTTCTTTTCTTACCTCGGGATTAACCAGCTGAGCAAGGTGAAGCGTTCGCTCCACCCCAAAGTGATGCTGAGCATGTAGAGCTTCTACGCTTAGTGCACATGAATGCTCACCAGTTCCATTTTCAAGTTTCTCCCATCTCTCTACACTCTTTGAAGATAGCAAGTCTTTTCCACAACGTTCCCTGTTGTGACTACTCTTCACCCAATCCTTGCAGACCCTAGTAAGTACATCGGCTTTATTTCTACAGGACTTTACAAGGGTGATCGACAGTATCAGGTCAATCTCTTCTACAATCTCCTTCACCAACCCCAAGCGCCGCTTTACGAGCATCTTTGACATAATAATAATAATTGGATTTGTATTGCGTCGTTTTTGTGAAAAATCTCCTCAAGGGCGCATGCCAGAAACTCTGATACGGCTACTCCCAGTTAGTGTGGATCTCACCCAGTACAAAACCGTCGCCGAATCTATAATGACCTTCGGAGTTTAAAGGTTCCACTTGAGAGTCAGATTCAAACCCTTAAGGACAGCATTCAACTCTGCTATGTTGTTATGTGCTACATCAGTGGTCTTACGCAGTCACGCAGCATCTTCAACAGTTCTACCCTCAATTTTCAAGGTAACTTCAAGGGCCAGAGTGCTTGCATCACAATAAACTCTAGCGTCGCCTGATGATTCGGGCACTAGTCATTCCCATCGTACAGGATTTTCTATTCACACTCTCAACAGAAGTTCTTCAGCCATTCGTTGGGCCCTGTCACTTACGTAATCATCCCACGTTTGGCCTTGACACTCTCTCTTCATAAAGCTGCAGACTGTCCTCAGCCATTCACACACAGGGTAGTGGCTCGTCAGCTTGCCACAAATCGTAACACCATCCAGTTTTCCGATAACGTCCATCCCCAGAATGACATTCACTGCACTAAAGAGTTTTTTAGTCACTACACAGTCCATCATCAGTGACATACCACGCACTACTATCTTGGCGACACCTCGCCCCTCACAAGACACACGACTGCCATCAACAGCAATCACATCACAGCCCAGGCTTTGCACACTACACAGCCCACTCATCACCACCGTGCAAGAACACCCCGTGTCAACGAGCGCACACACCTGCCTTCCGTTGACTACAATTGAGATTACGGGAAACGCCTTCAGTCCTGATTCGGGAGAACTGCCGGTGCACCAGTTCTCCTGCTGCCATTTCCCTTCTCACAGTGCCTCGCCAAGTGCCCATCTTCTCCGCAGTTCCAATAGACGACTTTTTGCGGCTGTTCTAAACAGAATTTCATCATGTGTGGCCCACCACATTTAAAGCAACGTCATCTTGCAATTTGAGGTGTTACAGCTAACTTCTGCCTGCCCTGGGCCACTACCACGACAGGCTGATCCAGGAGCTCTGCCATCATCTCTCTACGATTGCTGACAACGGTATTGACTCCACTTTTGGCTGCGCACGCAATTCGCGTAATACTATTGATGGCATACCCACTATAAATTAGAAGAGCATCCAACGTCATACTCGCTAGTCTGGCCAGTCTCCTCAGGTCCGTCATATATACATCGACCGGCTCATCACGCCTCGTGCGCCTCACAAATTCTTTGTAGGTCAGTAACGGATTTGATCGACGCATTTTTTATAGCATTATTGTTGCTTTTATCTTCTGCACTAAGTTCATTATACACGGCGAACGCAGATCCCTGCAAAAACAGTGGGATAATCAAGCACACATTTATTTTTATTTTAATAATCAGCTCAACTTTAGTGAGCCACTGGATAACATCGCCCTCGCCATCAAAGCATCGTATCAAATCTCCGAGTTTAATATTCGACATATTGTGTAAGCCGAAATAGCTTGTGGTTGTAAAAACTTTATTGAAAAACACACCGTCACATTTCGCGCTCTGCCATTACCCTGTCGCCGCTTCCGCCGGCGAGTTGCGTGCGCAGCTTCGGATGTTTTCACTCACGTCTCTGTCACAATGTTCGTGGCTGCGTATACCGCCTTGCAGTAGTACGTCCACAAAAATGAAAATCTCAAACACAAAATTCACACATGGATAGCCAACAAAGGCATCTACTGTGGCCAGATACGAAGAACATGTACAATATAACAACAAACTACACGCCTATATTTTTCACTATTTTTCCTCATTTCACAAAACTTCTACATAATAACAGCAAATTTCATGCTATAGTTTTCACCTTTATATATATTTTTTTATCTCATCTTATAATTTAGGATATTAAAATTCTTTTAATTTCTGCCGCCTCGGAACAGGCTTAGCCTAGTGAGGTGGTCTTTATATATTTTTATTTAATATGTATATAGATAATCATTTATGTATGTATTTTTCCTACGCTCTATGTAATTATGTGTTTTTTGGTTTATAATAATAAAAAAATAAAATCAATTTGGTGGGTGTTGCTAGGTATTATACCTTTATATCTTGCAGGTGAACATACTGTCTGACGTGTCCTTTACGGATGGAAGAGCACTGTTCAGGTCCCAGCCGGCCAAGCAGAACATGAAGGTGGTGGAGAGCAACAAGAGGACAGAGATGTACCAGGCCGTGGGAATCAAGAAAGTGATCCGAGAGAGCGGCAGCATTGAGTGGCATGGGTGCACCAGGGATTCCGAGGTACAGATAAAACATACCACTTAATGATACATTAAATTATCAATAAGTTTGTTAGTCAGTTAGAATGGGTTGGAAATACCGATGTTGATTAAGCTTTTGAATTTACTTTTACCTGATCCACACTGCCTAATCCACACTGCTGCCTGAGATAACATATAACGCAGCCGTTATGACTGGAGAACACTAAAATCCCTAAGAAGTGTGACAAGATAGAAGAAAACCTTTTAATTTATTTTATCAAAGTTCTGCATTCCTGGGAACGAGACTGAAAATTTTAGGGCACTACTAAATCCAGGATTTTAGAGCAAGAAAATATCCCCAGATGACAACCCTTTATTAATGAAATATAGAAGATTGTACTGAGAGCTTATGGATTGATGTTTGCGGGAGCCTAACTTAAAGATGTAACCTCTAATATTGTATATTTTTGTCTTAAAGCGCTGCTTTCCGCCAGTGGTGGGGTCCCCCTCCTACATCGCCGTGGGGCGCTGGACCCCTCCCTGCTGCCTGGCGCACCTGCGGCGCACCCTGCGCCATGTGCTCACCACCCTGCAGGGAGCGGGTGCCCGCTGCTGGCTGGAGGGGAACACCCTGCTTGGGGCTGTCAAGAGGTGAGACATATCATTCTAAGAGTCTGAGCTTTATACAGGTATCCACACTCGTCCATCTCAATTTACGGTAATCGCCCTGTGGCCTTCATTACACTATTCACTTACAGTCTCACTTACAGCTTAAAGTCAACTCCTACGTTTATAGCCGTTTGGTGGGTATTTGAAAATATTTTGTCTTTGGGGTTAATATTATGGAAAAATGCGTTTTCAACAGCAAGAAGCAAATAATTTTGTGAATTTAATGTTGATCATTAAATTTATCATTAAAATATCTCCATTAAATACTGACCCTCTTCTTTACTTCTGATTATTTATACCTTTCCCATGCCATTGTTTATATTATACATACGAGGTGTGATAAAAAAATATGGTGAATGAATTTTTATAGCAGCAACTGCTGGCACTAGATCCATTTGAAGTAATAAGTTCAATAGCCTGATCCTTTGAGATAGTCAGTGTCAATGAACAAGTTGTGACTTGTCAGTCGGCTTCCAGACCGGAGGAGTGAGGTTGTGTTTACCTAGTATATCACGCATCACGGATTTCGAACAACGCATTAGTATTAAGTTACAAAGAAGCTCATGAAATGTTAAAGGTGACTCTGAACACTGTTTACAGGTGGTATGAGCGATTTAAAAGTGGAAATGAATCGGTTGAAGACGTGCAACGGTCGGAACATTCTTTGACCTCAAAAACAGATGAAAACGTGCGAAAAGTGGTAAAAATGGTCCGTTAAAACAGGCAATTGACTATTCGAGAGTTTACAGAAGAACTGAACATTTCGTACAGGTCCATACAAATCATTTTAACTGATAATTTGCAAATGAGACTAGTGAGTGCAAAATTTGTTCTCAGACTTTTGACTAACGAACATAAGGAAAATCGTGTGTCAGTTTGCATGGAATTGAAGGATCGTCTTAAAGCAGATTCCGACTTCAATGCCAAAATTATAACTGGAGATGAAAGTTGGGTGCACGGATATGATCCTAAGATGAAAATTCAGAGTTCCCAATAGAAAACGAGTGACTTTCCTCGCCCTAAGAAGGCACGTTAGTCAAAGTCGAATGTCAAGGTCATGCTCATTGTTTTTTTTTTATAGCGAGAGCATAGTGCGATCAGAGTTCATTCCAAAGGGAACAAGTGTAAACTTCGAATGTTACAAGGGCTTACTGCAACGTTTGCGAGACGATGTACGGAGATAGAGACCAGAACTGGCTCTTCCCAAACATAAAAACCCGGCATTTCCAAAAGAAGACTTCCAGAAATACTTCCAATCATGGAATCATTATAAATTAGAATTATCTATAATTACATGTTTATTATTCTTTAAAGGATTTGCCTACTGTAACCAAAACAAAAACAAAAAATGTATTTCTTTTCAAATTCTACACCTAATAGCAAAACTAAAACATTAAAACAAAACTAATCAATATACCATCAATACTTATACCACATTTAACACATCCACATGAACACCTCAGTGTGGTGGTCACGACACATATAACACTCCATTCAGAGTATCACCTCTTCAAACCTACCTTACACTCCGCGTTATAAAACACCATACAAAGCACCTTTATTATACTTAAAAAAAAAAAAAAAATTATGAAAAATGATACTGTATAATATATAGATATAAATAAATAAATAAATCAACGTTGGGATAAGTGCATCACTAGCGAAGGAGAGTACTTTGAAGGAGATTAATTCAAATTTGGTGTAAGCTTTATTACTTTTTTCGTAATAAAATTATTCACCTTTTTTTTATCACATTTCATATATGTATATCTTTTTTATTTTTTTTTTCTTTGTTATATTTTTATTTGATTTTACATTTACATTGCTGCATTATAAATAACATGTGCGTACTGTACTGATAAAAAAAAGTTTTATATGTAAAGCCCAATTTTGCGTAAATAAAATAAAATAAATTAATTGTGCGTTTAGTTATTGGTGGTTGATGGATTTGGGTGCCTGAGTGTTGGTAGGCAAATCCGGAGATGCCATGTTGTATAACAGCAGAATCCAGATAATCTGCTTCTCCAAGTCCAGTCCTCCTCGCATAGGTGCTCACATGCTCTAAGATCTCACCTTTCCTCTGCCAGTATGACGAGGTATTCTCTATTGAACTGTTAGCTGCAGGGGAGATTGATTACCCATCCTCTGAGGGTGTTGTTTATGAAAGTCAGGTTTGATTGATGCTAGGAATAGAGACGGTGTAAAGATTTAGATGGCGGCCAAGAAGTGGCGGTAGAGTTTATCTCTTGCAGTGTAATGTGTGGTCCGCAGGCTTACTAGGGAAAATGTCTTTACAAAATAACAGTATGTATTTTAAAATCATTTGTTATTCCAGGGGAGACATCTTGCCCTGGGCCTCTCAGTTGGAGATAGGCATCTACGAGTCTGACATGTCCCACGTCCAGTGGCTCCTGAGAGCCTCTCCCCGCGGAGGCGCCCAGGATCCCCAAGGATTCCTCTGGGAGAAAGCCACCCAAGGGGACTACTACCGTGTTCTCTTCAGCAAACATAACCGTCTGCATGTTGACATACTCCCCTTCAGGCATAAGAACGGAACCATGAGTAAGGACGCCTGGTTTGTTGAAAACCAATCCGATTTCCCAGATCATTTTTTGCACCCCATGTCTAGTATAGAATTTGCAGGCAAACAAATGCCTTGTCCGAACAATGTAAAAGAGTTTTTGGACCTGAAGTTTGGAAAGAAAAATGTTAAAAGTAAGACCGAGCAAAATTAAAATGAGAAACAACTGTACGCTTATGTGAAATGTAAATGTAGGGTGTTTCTATCTCTAAAGTTGATATCTTTTTATACTCTTGAATCTTTTGAAGTCCCGTAATTGTTTTGGCACGATCGGAGCACTTTTCCTTGCAACATAATCACCTATCTATATGTATTTATAATCAGTCTTTGTTATCACACAGATTAACTAAATCTAAAGTGAATACCATTGAGATGTTTATTTGCTTAGATGAGCATGTGGCCCATCGTCGCAAACCTCTGCAATCTTGCACTGTATTACTGTTTAATAAATTAAATGCCAGTGGCGAACTTTAACATGTGAAATTATATGCAGAATGATTGTCAGAATTTTTGAATTCTTAACACACATACATACATACATACATGAGATAATCATGATTTGTGTATTTTATTCTTACTATGCCGAGACTTACTTACATTTCATTCCTGATTATTTATTATCAATATAATTTTACAAGACTGAAACATTTTGAATTGATAGTCCTAGTGTTTTATTAATAACTTTCTCTAATAACGAAGGATCCTCATTTTCCATACTTTTTAAAGTAATGATCTCATTTTATTTAATTATATTGCTTAGTTTTTATGCTATCAAATACTGTATTATTTTGAATTGCTGATGTTACAAACTTATTTTTTAAAGTTTTCAAAAAAAATGTAACATCCTTTTAAATTATAATATGTACAAAAATATTAATGTAATTCGTGCACATTAATAATATTATGATAACTTAATGTAATGTTTTACTTTTACCGTCCTATCATCATTCTAGCGACATAATTATTAATAAGTACAAAGTTTATGATGTTGTATTTGTCATATTCCTAAACAAACAGTATTAGATCTCACTTGTTATTTATTTAATTGTTAATTAATTAATGTTTATACTGTTATTGATGTTACTCTTTGAAATTAGTGATACAGACTCCATAGACTTATATTTATTTTATTTACGCTTTATGTTTTTGTAGACTTCATTTTATTGAATGAAGTTATGATCTCATGGCATAAAATAGTAACCAGTACATATAGATAATTATGTATATTATTACACCTCTTTTACCGAGATAGTATGTATTATTGTGAAAGATATGAATCATTCATTATTTTATTGAATGAAGTTATGATCTCATGGCATAAAATAGTAACCAGTACATATAGATAATTATGTATATTATTACACCTATTTTACCGAGATAGTATGTATTATTGTGAAAGATATGAATCATTCATTTACATAGCACTCTCCTTAGGGTGAATTGCTTAATACAAAAAAAAAATCATTCATTATTTTATTGTTATGACAGTAAATCAAAATTACAATAAGTTAGTACATATGTGCATATGAGGGCGATTTGATAAAAAATTAAGTTAAACACACTTATTCAGAAAAAAAAAACAGTTTTGTTTATCAATCTTGTCTCCGCTGAGGGCTACAGTCTTGGTACAGCGACTTTCCTATTTTTCAACCTGTTAAAAAATAAGCTCCCATGAAGCTCTGCAAAATATTTGTTAATGGCTTTCATTCTCTCATGATTTGCTGTGTCAATTTTTTAGTTTTGGGAACAAGAAAAAGTCGCATGGTGACGGATCCGGGGAATATGGTGAATGCAGAATCAATTCGAAAGCCAGCAATTTTGCCATTGCAGTGCCCAACTCGTAGACCAGCGTGTTGTCGTGGAGGAAGAGAAGTTTTTGCGCAATAAACTTGGCTATTTTTCCTTCATTTCACCTTTCAAATGGTACAATAATTCAAAATAATCTACCCTTGTGGTTATCTTTCCTATTTAAACACAGTCGATCAGGATGATACCTTGGGAATAAGTCCCAGCCTCAGAAACAGTTGACATGACCTTGTTTTGAGTATGTTCATTTGAGTGCATTTTTTGTCAACAGTCAGCAATTGCGGCACCCATCACGCGGATAGCTTTTCATACCTAAATCTTCATCCAGGACTTTATGCTCTCATTCAGCAAATATGTCTAAGCTCTCGGCTATCTTGTGCTATCGCACTCGGTGATCTTCCAACATGATACCATGGAGTTTTTCAATGATTTCCTCAGTGGTGGCCTCAATGGGGCGCCCAGAGTGGGGTTCATCGTTTGAGCTCATAACGGGCATATTTAAACTCATTAATCTAGTAATGAACAATCTTCAATTCTGGTCCCCATGAACTTCTTCCAACTCAGCTCCAATCTGCGTTAACTTCTTCAAAAATGTTTTGTGATGGCACATCCCTCGATTTTTCCCATGATTGATAAACCAAAAGTGGCGCGACTGACGGCTGTGAAACGCTAACTACGTATCGTATCTGACTCAAGTTTTGTTATTAATCATACTTGCCAATGGTGAAAATATTTTTTTATTTGTGACGCCATCTCATATAAATTTTTCAAACTTTTTGAACCGCCTTCGTAAATCTATGAATGCAGGCACACAATGAAATTCTTTACTTCTATACATTTTTAGTATGATAATACATATGTCTGTAGTATGTCCATTCCAGTTTTTTATAAACTTTGATACAAAATAAATGTTATATGTAATATAACATATATTAAAATATAAAAGATATTATGTATGTTGTTTTGAACATGGGATTCAAAAGCTATGTTTCTATTACTCCACTCTCCACTCAGCCCAATATCTGTATTACACTCTTTATTTTTATTATTGCATTAAAGAATGCCTTTCGTTTAATCATCGAGCACAAAAAAAAAGAAACCGGCCCGTAAGATAATAAGTAAGGCATCTTTTTTAATTTTTATAAATATCTCTGATATATTGCTGTTAGTTCAAATTGATGTTAATTGAAATCTATTTGTGAATAAATATTATAAAGTTTGTTGAAAAATAATAATCATTATCTTGTATTGCATTATAGTATTAATATTATGAATAATAACCCAAACATTACATGTTTTTATTTGTAGATTAGGTATACTTTGTTACGGTATGTGCCAATCATAGATTATTTATTTCCTGTTAATAGAAAATGATAATGTGTCTTCTTTATTTAAAATTCATAAAATAAATATGTAACTATTAAAAGTTTTTAAAATTTGATTCATCCATCCATTCCTCCGGAATCTCCAGGTGATCTATTAAGTTGGTGTAAAGCATTTTATAAGGTGCTAGGAAAAAAAGATAAGAAAAATATCTGGGACACATGAAGAAATGCCCATCAATTTTCTAAAATCATCCTTTCCGTCAAAGCTGGAGAGGTGGTTATTTCGATTTGTAATGATTTAATAAAATAAGTTATTTGGTTATCTTTGAATAATGACTTTTCGCGCTTGTTTTAAGCTCGTTACATACAACGAATATAGAGTCAAACTATTTTATGACGAGCATGAGAGGACCGACTAAATCTGATCCTTATAGCCATTACTCGTTACATCAGAAATAGATTTTTTAAAATCGTATGTACCTAACACTACTATCAGTATATTCACCAATGTATAATATATTTACAAGTATTACTTATTAAATAAAAATATTAGAAAAATATACACTTTTATTGATAAAATTTATAATCAATGATTGTTTTAAAGATTTTGCTTCCGTGCTTTTCAATTTCCCCCTCAAAACAGGCATTATAAATCTCATCACCTGGTTCGAAGTTTCCAAGAAAAATATAACTAAATTGTCTATCATATTACCTATTTAGCTTGCACGTATTTCTTCGGTAGTAAATCCTCATAAATCACTAGCTATTGTTATTGGTTTCAGTTGTAAAATTTTATTTGTCACAAACCAGTGATGCACATCCCGTGGCCCAATCCGTGCTGCCCACTTGACTACAGAGAAAAATCATAATTTTTGTGGTAATAAATTCTTGAAAACCCTGGCTGAGTTATTGTTAATCTATAACTTCATGTCGCAAATTTGGAGAATCGGTTTGCACCACACGAAAATCAAAAAATCCCCAGAAATGCGATAACACAAATTTCGCCCACAACTCACTCCCCACTAAAAAAAATCCACTTTTTGATAAATAGGTAAAGCTTCCCCTCTGCTGAAAAGGTTGTGTATCACTGTCATAAACTTACCTTATGTAGGGATGTAGGTACTTGTGCATTTTTAAAACAAAATTGACAATTGAGTAGTAGTGTGGGCCGTAACAGTATGGTGAAAAAAATTGTCTTATTTCAATAAGCGCTATTGATAAAATGTTGGCTTAGGTCTTTAATATTAATCAGCATATATTATAAAAAAACGTGCGTCCCGCAAAAACTCAGAAACGAGTCCCAGTACGAACAAGGGTATGGTAGATCTCTATCCCCCTCCAGGATGAGGGTTCCCGTTTTTACCTAAAGGGCGTGCTTTTGAAGATATAAGGGCTGGAAGTTTCGCTCTCTAGAAATTTCAAGAACAGTCTTCCGGAAAGTTCTAGAAGGTTGGATAAAGCTGTAGAAAGTTCTGGAGGGAGTGGCGGAGTACTCGTATATCTACTTGTATGTACTTTTCTTGGCGGTGAGTCTAGAAGGTTCTGGATTCGAAAATGCTTTAGAAAATTGTGGAAGTAGAAGTAGAAAGTTCTAGAAGCTTTCAGAAATAAGTGGCGGTGTGTGTCGGAGAGTCTAGAAGGTTCAATAAAGCCGTAGAAAGTGCGTAGTATGTCGGTAAGTCTAGAAGGTTCCAAAACGTCCTGGATGGTTCGTAAATGCTTTAGAAAGTTCTAGAAGCTTTCAGAAATGAGTGGTGGAGTGTGTCGGTGAGTCTAGAAGGTTCCGAAAAGTTTTAGAAGGTTCGACAAAGCTGTAAAAAGTTCTGGAAGGAGCGGTGGAGTATGTTGGTGAGCCAAGAAGGTTCCAGAATGTCCAAGATGGTTCGCTAATGCTCTAGGAAGTTATGGAAGGAGAAAGTTCTTGAAGCTTTCAGAAATGAGTGGCAGAGTGTGGCGGTGAGTCTAGAAGGTTCTGGAAAGTTCTAAAAGGTTCGATAATCTTAATTTTAATCAATATATATTATAAAAAATAATTATTCAAGAGCATTTCACAACATTCCAGAAAATCCCGGAACATTCTGGAATTTTCTGGAATGTTCGGGAATAGGGAATCAGGAACATCATTGTGGAACATTCCAGAAAACTCTCGAACGTTGTCCATAGCGAAGCCGGCTATATCAGCTAGTAAAAAATAAAATAAAGTTAATTAATCTTATCATTTTTAGGTTCCGCAAAGCGATCGAAAACTAATTAAAAATCATTTTTTGTGAATTATTCCCAAGTAGTAAGGCAATGAAATAGTTACAATATTCACAATAATATTTATGTACTATTAAAAATCACAACAAAAATCTAACAATTTTAATATTAAAGAGCAAATAAATTTCAAAATAAATTATTCTGAAATCTTATAAGAGATATAATATATTGTAGAAAAAACAATTAATTAACAAAACGACTTCGCGTAAAATTAGTGTACTCGTAGGTACTAACAACACAACGAATTGTACATATAATCAACAATATTACACAAAAAAATATTTAAATCATATTGTGTTATTTTGGTAAGTAGCTTCCTCTTATTTAAATTTCAAATTACGTAACTTTTCAAAAATATGTTGTCCTTGTACAGTCCGACATTTAAAGGTAGCCAAAAATTGATGGCGCTGTAGTCGTTCAAAAGGTTTTAAATGGCAACACTAATATGACTGATGGGCATAATGGTCAAAGTAAATATTTTGTATTATTTAATTTTAAATGATGCCTCAAAGTGAATTTACAGTTATTGAAGATGTATATTTTTACTTCATACAAACGGTGTTCATAAATGTGAATAGAAAGGCGGAATGAGGAAAATATTAAATAAGTTCGTTATTTGTAATAATTTAAAAAATATTTATTAAAACCAAAAATGTTACTAAGATAAAGAGTAAACTAAGTAAAGAGTCCCATCAGAACACCAGGGTCCAGGGGGTACTGATTAAGCTGGAATTCGGAGCACATGCTCTAAGGATGAGGAGGATGATAGAATTTAATTAGGCGGTACACATGGAAACCTAGAGCCAATTTGGAATATAGGATACATAGGATAGGAATAAAGGAATGGATTGTGCGTTGGTTTTAATTTCTTGCTTCCTAACTGTTTTTATTTCCCGCTTCTCCTTGTTTCAGTTTCTAGCTTCCCGCATTTATGTTGTGTTTTTTCTTCTCGCCGATTCTCGCTCCTTCTACTTCCTTCTCGGGTCCAGGGAGCACATATAAACATTCTGAAAATTTGTGGAAATTTAAAAATATTTATAATAAAAAAAAACATTTGGTTACTAAGAGAAAGTTTAAGTGAGAGACTAAGTAACTGGTCTCTAAGTAAGAGAGTCCCGCCAGAGGGTACTGATGAAAATTCTGATAATTTTCAGTAATTAAATATATTTATAATAATTTAAAAAAAAACATTCAGTGACTAAGAGAAAGTGTTTTTGTTTCCCGCTTCATCTTGTTTCAGTTTCTAACTTTCCGCTCCCTGCATTTATGTTTTGGTTTTTTCTTCTCGCCACTTCTTACTTTTTCTTCTTGCTTCTAATTTTCAGCTTCCCGATGTTTCATGCTTCCCGCTTTCGTTTTCCCGCTTCCAGTTCAAAAAAAATATTAACGATTTAATTGTATTTAAAAAAAAAAACCAACATAATTTGACTTGAGTCGTTATTCCTATGGACGTTTTGGTTGACAATAAACTGTCAAATGAATCATAACCTCAAATATGAATGCATATTGCAATTGTTTAAAAATCAGCAAAAATCCACAAAAATATAATTTAAATACGTACAAAATTGACGAAATTTGTCAACAGACCATTATAACTTACCAGTCATTTCAGCAGTGTGTTTGTAAACGTCTTCAAAGTTAGACTCTTAGCGTATTCGTGAATTTCAGCTAAACAACGCTGGAATACACAGTAAATAACCTCCCTCGTTCCACTGTTTCTATTAATTTTAAATGATTTGTAACTATTGATAAATAACTAAAGCAAACAGTAGTGATAGATTATGCTTAAATGAATTATAATGTCATTGAGGTTATGGTATATGGTACTTTTTGAAAAATGACCATGAAATGTCAAAGACCTTTGTGTTGCCATAGAAATGACATTCCAAATTTATTATTTGTCAAGAATATTCTGCCAGGCCAGTGATAAGACGGTGGTTAGTGTAGTGGGTATAATTCTAGTAATAACGCAAAAAAGGTTAGGAACTGAAAAGCAATCTTAGGTAGTTACAAGTCATTTATTTTGATAGTCGTGGGGTTAGTCTTAAACTAGAGTTATTCTTAATTAGAGACAATAATTCAATAAAACTAGATAGGCCAGTACTTAAATCTACTTGTAAAGTCTTTGTACTTAAAATTAACTAATTACTTCGTTAAATCTACATAAAAGGTTGTATTCTTAAAATTAGAGGTTCACTGGCTTAATTGTACGAAAAAGTTGTTTCTTAAAGTTAGAGATTCACTTGGCTGACAGGGTGGAAGAATTATCATGAGAGTCAGAGGCACTTCCCTTTACAGATGGCGGTCCAGGGTCCAGTGGCTGCTTTGTATGCAGAGTCCTCGCGTTCGAACTAGGTATCCAAGTACCTCCGGATCGGGAGTAGGTACAAGCGCGGCGATAATCAGATGCCTAGGCGGTCTCCGGGGTTTGATCTCCGAAGGGCGAAGATCAGTAACTTTCTGGGCAGAAGCGGGGGTTCACTCGCGGTACAGAGCCTGGGCGACTCCGCCGTAGATCTCCGAAGGGCGGAGATCGGACTTCCTTCTCGGATGGAAGCGTAAATCTCACTCGCGGAACAGAGCCTGGGCGACTCTGCCGTAGATCTCCGAAGATCGGACTTCCTTCTCGGATGGAAGCGTAAAATTCACTCGTCGTCAGAGGACCTGGGCGGCCTCTCCGAGGAGCGAGAATAGGAACCTTGCTGATCGGAAGTTTCAAGCCAACTCTTGTGCTTCCTGCGCGGAAGACTGAACCCGGCTGTCGTTTCGTCAGAGAGTCCCTGTCGCCTACCTGTAGGTATCCCTTTATGACCCGCATTGTTCAGCGGGCCATTCCGCCGGGCGGCTCATTTCCTTTAAGGTGTTTATTGCTGTCCCGTAAAATCTCAAAGGAATTGCTGACATTCTAAAATAGTAATTAAGGGTTCGTTTATTTTACGATGTCGTACTTTACAATTGGCTCCGCTAGCCTTTGTGCTAATTTATTTTATGGCCGGTCTCGTCTGGGAATTTTTATTACCTGAAATGCACATTTTAGACTAAGTATGTCTGTGAATTTGGTCATTTATTATAGGTTTTACAAAAGGATATATCACCAGTCTGACCTTTTAAGGTAGCCAAAAATTCAAAAGGTCGTTCAAAAGGTTTCAAATGGCAACACTAATATGGATCATGGGCATAATGGTACAAGTAAATATTTTGTATTATTTGATTTAAAATGATGCCACGAAGTGAATTTACAGTTATTGAAGATGCATTTTTATTATTTACATTTTACAAAAGAAAAAATAAAATGTTAAAAAGTCCAGATAAACTACTTTTTTGTAGTTTGTCTAACGGGAGCTTGTTATTAAAAACTACAGGTAAGGTTACAAATGTGTATATAATAATAATAATAATAAGAGTTAATTTCTATAGCGCAGTTTTGTGAAGGTTCACCTCAAGTGTAACATATATATATCGGGAAGAGGTGATTATATATCTATATAAATGAAAAACATATATAACAAACTTAAAATATAAATATTTCTCAAGAATCTTACTCAAAAATATTTCAAAAGAAAAGGAGAACTTCGAATTTTTCGAAAAATATTTATTTATTCATCAATATCCATTTTCTCCCCTTCAAAGTAATCCCCCTCAGATATAATGCACTTATGCCAGCGCTTCTTCCAATCCTCGAAGCACTTCTTCAGTTTTGGGAATAGGAATAACTCGCAGGGAGCCAAATCTGGTGAATACGGTGATTGAGGCATGATTACGGTGTTGTTTTTGGCCATATAATCGAAAGAGCGATACTAATGCGACGTTGCTTTTGCTCAAAATTTAACAATTTCGGAACAAACTTCGCTGCCACACGTTTCATGCCCAAAACATCTGAGAAAATTGCATGGCATGAGCCGATTGATATGCCAACATCCTCTGCAACTTCCCTAATAGTGATTCGACGATTTTCCAAAACCATTTTCTTCACTGTTTCGATGTTTTCTTCTTTTGTTGACGTGGTTGCAACTCCAGGACGCTCATCGTCATTAACATCTTCTCGGCCTTCTGTAAAGCGCTTGTACCACTTATAAACACTTTTTTGAGACAAAGTAGACTCGCCGAATGCCACAGTCAACATTTTAAGTGCGTTGGAGCACTTTATTCCATTTTTAACGCAAAATTTAATACATATTCTTTGATCAATTTTTTTCAAAAGTAATAAATCGAAGAATACACAAAAACGTGACTAACCTTTCCAGTTGTCAAAAACAAACGACTAATCCAAAATGGCTGATAATGCTAACATATGATAAACATATGTGTACCAACATAACAAAAAAAAACGATAATCGAATGTACACAGCCCGCGAAAATTCAAAATTCACCTTTTCTTTTAAACACACCTCGTATATATTTTTACTTTATACAAACGGTTTTCATAAATATGAATTGAAAGATAGAATGAGGAAAATATTAAATAAATACGTAATTTGTAATTTAAAAAATGTTTATTTTAAAAAAAATTACTAAGAGAAAGTGTGAAAAAGTGAAAGAAAATAAGAGACTAAAGTAAGGGTGCACTAATCATAGAGACCCACCAGAACACCAGGGTCCAGGGGGAACTGATTAAGCTAGAATTTTGAGCACTTGCTCTAAGGATGAGGAGGATATAATTTAATTAGGCGGTATACATGGCAACCTAGAGCCAATATGGAAATGTAGGATAGATAGGACTAAATGATTGAGCGTTGGTTTTAATTTCTTGCTTCCTGCTTCTTCCGCCTATTTTTTTCCCGCCTATTCTTGTTTCCCGCTTCTTCTTGTTTTAGTTTCTAACTTTTGGTTTTTCTTCTCGTCGCTTCTCGCTTCGTCTTCTTGTTTCTAGTTTCCTGATATTTCATGCTACCCGCTTCTATTTTTCGATTCCAACTCAAAAAAAGAAATTCACAATCTTAATTAAATTTAAAAACAAACCAAAAAAATGACTTTAGTCGTTTTTCGTCTGGACGTTTTTGTTTACAATAAACTCAAATTCAAACATGAAGCATATCCTCAAATCTGAATGCACATTGCTTTAATTGTTTAAAAATCAGCACAAATCCTCAAAAATAATGTGTAAATACGTACGAAATTGATAAAATTTGTCAACAGACCATAATACCTTCCGAGTGATTTCAGTAGTGCATTTGAAAACGTCCTCAAAGTTAGACAGGAGTTTCGTAGCTTGAAATTCAGCTAAACAGCGCCAGAATATACAGTAAATAACTTTCCCAGTTTCACTGTTCATTGGTCTATTCATTTGAAATGATTTGTAACTATTAATAAATAACTAAAGTAAACAACAATGGTTGGGTATGATAGTTTTTGAAAAACAACAAGGAAATGTCAAAACCTTGGGGTTGCCATAGAAATGATATGCTTAGTTCAGAATTTATTATTTGTCAAGAATGTTCTGCCAGGCTGTATATACGAGTATAGTATATATCGAATAGTTCCGAAATCTAATGTCATAGACAAAGCTGGTAGAAAAAAAATCATCATGAAATTTTGCATTTTGCGCAAATTGACACGTCTCTGGTTGTCAATGTCAGATTGATTTTTATTTCCAAAATTTCTAGTTTGTATTTCTCCTTTAGTATACACCTAAAGCATGGACGACTTAGAATTTGAACCTTTAGATCCCTCGCTAAAGAACGTTATTGATCAAAAATCTTTACGATGGATATTCGTCGGAGGAAAAGGTGGAGTAGGTAAAACGACGTGCAGGTAAATCTTAACCTCTCGCCCTCGTAAAATTTCCATATTTGCGTATTCGTCGTGTGTGTTTATTAATTTATTTTTAAATTTCGTTTCAGTTGCAGTCTCGCTATCCAATTAGCTAAAGTAAGGGAGTCGGTTTTGATAATTTCTACCGATCCGGCTCACAACATATCCGATGCTTTCGATCAGAAATTCTCAAAGGTAAGTGAATGACAAAGCAATATTATATCTGTATTCTGGTATTCCGAATCTCCGGAAGTCACAATCGTATCCATACTAAATATTTATTAGTTTCAGCTCATGTGATAGTATCTGTATTTTTTTTTGCTCTGGTAGGTACTGAAAGCAAAGACTGCACTTTCCTTCCTGACTTATAATCCAGATTTTCCCTATTTAACTCTTGACCAATATAATCTTTGGAACCTCGAGCTCCTGTGGCCTAATACTTCCGTAGTGTGCCGAGGGTAAAATTTTGCACACGACTCGCCGTGCACCGGTTGTGTCTTGAGGTGATTTTTCACAAAAACGGAGCTATGCAAATCATTCAATTATTATTATTATTATCTTACTTTTCTTATTTATGTTTTTGTAAATTGTACCGTCTTACCAAATAATTTATCTATTTTAAGTAGTTTTCCCACAATAGCTACTTATATTCTATATTGGAGTGTAAGAAGAATGTATGACGCGAATGTGAATGGAAGAAGAAGCCGGGGACGTCCGAGGAAGACATAGCACGATCAAGTGAATCAAATACTTGAGTCGGGCCATGTCAGAAGTCGGAATAATAGAAGAGAATGTGTGAGACAATGTATGAATGTGAATGAAGCAAGAAGTGTATGCCAAGATCGAGTTGTTTGGCGGTCCGTCCTCTCTGCCTACCCCTGCGGCGAAACAGCGTGATGGTTAGTTAGTTAGTTAGTTATATATATATATATATATATATATATATATATATGCGAAAAGACAGCATGTTTTTACATTGTGTTTAATTTTTGTGTATCCGATACTACGATCTGCGCACTAGAAGTTAAGGTTAATGTTTTATTTATAAAAAAGTTCTGCTAGATAATTATTATTACTCGTGACAGCTGTTTCGCCTTCCGAAGGAATTACATATTCAAACAGTTTGATATGGAATATTTCAACACTAAAATTATTATACTCTCCCTTAGTTCGTAGTCAAGTCGAATATAATTCTTCTATATGGTCCCCTCACTATAAAATTCACTCCGATTCCATTGAAAAAGTTCAACATAAATTTCTAAGCTATGTTAACCATAAACTCGGTTTATCTATTGAAACTATGAATTACAATTACTTAATGAAAGAACTAACATTATTAAAACTCTCAGTAGAAGACTTGTTTCTGACCTAACTTTTATTTTCAAAATTGTTAATGGTTTTATAGACAGCCCTGATATAGTCAGCTTAATTAAATTTAATATTCCAACTAGAACTACTCGATCTAAAATTTTATTCAATTGTAACAATAATTTCAGGACTGAGTCATCCAAAAATTTTTTCAAAATGGTTAGACCTAATTGTTCTGGATGGTATTTTTATAAATTATATTTGAAAACAATAAATAACTTCCGATATAAATTAGTACATGATGAGTCAATTATAATAATTTCAGGTCCCAACGAAAGTGAATGGGGTGGACAATCTTTTTGCCATGGAGATAGACCCCAACGTGGGACTGAATGAGCTGCCTGAGGAGTACTTTGAGGGGGAGAGTGAGGCCCTGAAGATGGGCAAAGGGATGATACAGGAGATCTTTGGGGCCTTTCCCGGGATAGACGAGGCCATGAGCTATGCAGAGGTCATGAAGTAAGCCTATTTCATATTTGATTCCTAAATAAATTTGATGAGGTTAGATGTTCTGGGATAGTTTTTGGGATACTATGCCTGCATGTTGCACTTCCTTCTCCTTTGGCCAACGTTTCTGATGGTGTTACAGTGTCTATCATCAGGGCAGCTGTGTAGTCAATTCCGAAAACCAGATGAAATTCCGGCCCTAGAGGGTTAAGGCGCGGAACACTATCATTTCTGCATACATAAATACACACTACATCATAATCTAGACATCTGCCTTAATGATGGAAATTTTAACGCAGTCCGAAACGTTGTCTGCAAGAGGAGGAAGCGCAACATGGCATAATATCCCAAAAACTATCCAAGAAAATACTTTTAGCCATGAAAACCTGAAAACATATCTGTTCTGGGAATGTCTGTCTAGGGTTTGAAAGCATTCTTTGAAATATAGATGAATGGGGTAACTTTGGCTATCGCCTAATTGTATGCAATATTAACAAGATTTAAAACTCTGATATTGATCTGGTGGTGTATATCATTTTTCTGTATCAGTTTTCTTCACCAATTTTCTTTAATTATAAAATATATATTTTTATTTGATTTGATTTTTAGTAGACAATATGTAATATGATTCTTTCTTAATAAACAATGATGTGTTTGTTTATATATAATTAGTGATAGTATCAGCCTATGTATAAATTGAATATCATTGTGACTGCATTGATATGAATCACTGTTGACAGACCTAAATAAATAAAAAATTGTCTCATTCTTTTAAAATTAAAAATGGATGTTTCATAGTCATATCTATATCTATCGTAAATTACTTGACCTGAAAGTAGGCACATTGAACCACAAATTTCAAACATAAAAGCTGTGCATTGAAATTCACAATTCGAGAGTTTTTGTCTCATATTTTGAATCTGCCGTATTTAATTAACAACTTGAGGATACAAACTTTAACAAAATGTAAAGCGCCCTTGAGGTGTTTTTTATCACTAAACGGCGCATTATTAACACTTTGTAAGCGGGAAACGGAGTGTTTTGGCATCTTAAATGCATAATTGTTGCATAGTTGACTACCCACCCCTCCCCACCCGATCCGATTCTTATTGTCACTGGAAGGAGATATTGCCAGCTTCAATTCGATCTCAAGGCTCATCGCAGGATGACAAGGGACATCTGAGCAGCTGGCCAATTCTGGATTAGTGAAGTTTCGGTGAGGTGAATTTAAGTCCTATAGATATCCACGAACAAGGTAGGCTTATTCAATTTCCGTGGCATCCTCCAGTTTCTCTTCACCCCATCCTTCACCCTTTTTTCTCATCTGGTTCTCCAGATTAACTTCGCCGCCAGTTCCAGAATTGGGATTCTTTCAGAGCTATCGAAACACGGAGATTACAGTCTTTAGCATTTTCTGCTTGTACAGCGGGAGACTAATCTCTGTTTTGCGTTTACGGGCGAACATTGAGAGACAGTTTATTGACAGTTGTTTAACAGTCTTTTATCTGCAAATTTTTAATAAACATTTGATTATGCGTGATCAAATTCATTTATGAATCGTTAACCTGATATGCCCACTTCGCATGTATCAAGGTCAATATTCCACCCACGTACAAAGCGTCAAGATTAAAACATTAATTGTATTGATGTTTTCCAGGTTGGTGAAGAGCATGAACTTCAGCGTAGTGGTGTTTGACACGGCGCCCACGGGCCACACCCTCCGCCTGCTCTCATTCCCGCAGGTGGTGGAGAAGGGGCTGGGCAAGCTGCTCCGGCTTAACCACAAGGTATATGCCTGTCTTATTGCCAGAGACCTGAAAATTTGGTTTTTTTTTTTGATAAAAGTTTTCAGTAAATTCATATAATTTTTGGCGAAATTCCTGTTATTTTTGGTGGAATTTAGCGGAGAAGCAGTATTATTTTTTCAGCAAAAGCGGTGATATTTTGCAAAAAAGTAATGTGATGATTTATTTTTGTTATTTTGCATAAAAAATTTTTTTTTTTTAAATTGGAAAAAAATTTTGACAGTATGTTGTGCTTTTGACGTAAAATTATCTGCATTCCATTTAATGGCTATTAAAGTTGACAAAACCATAGACAAAAATATATAGAATGTATAATATTGCTTTCTTGTTTTAACATACCAGAATATCGCGTGAAAAATACAAAAATTATTTACCCAGAAATGGCAAAATTTGCGTTTTTCACGTAAAAATGATGAATTTAAATAAAGTTACTATCTAGTATTGATTTAGATTCATAAAGAATTGTCCATATTATACCAAGTTACAATAAGATTCCTCGGTCTTTTCCTTTTATAGACCTTATGAATATAATTGTTATTCATTTGTGCTTAGTGGAGCATTCATTTCGTTGATTAGTACGTATTACATTTTGTTGCACCCGATAAAACGATGGTAATTTATCAGTGTCAAGACTATTGACGATTGCTGTATTTAGGATTAAGAATTTGAACAAGTGGTAGACTTGCAAATAAGAACAATCTATCATTGGATTGATCTTGATTTACATTGTGTTATAAATTTATTGTTTGTTTATGAAAATGACGTGCGTTGTACGTTGTTTACACCTGCAAGAAATTTATTTACATAATTGCAACTGTACTTAATTCTGTAATAATGACTTTAGAGTGATCTTTTTCCCTATTTATTGTTATATTTAGTCTGGGAATTCACATACTTCTACAAGCTGTAGATATTCTAAATACATTTAGGGTTTTTTTTTTTCTATGAGTACTGTTCTTTCCGAAAATGCAACATCGCTTTTCAAAGTAATTTAGTCATATGAAAATAAGATTTTCCCAACAATTGTACAATTAATAAAATAACATATTTTAACTTCTGACCTTGTTTATTATGAACACAATGTCTCACCACCCATTTACTGTGTTAAGGATTATAATTATTACATATTGTTTAATTTTAATTGTATTGCACTAGATATATTTGTTTGTAGTAATTTGAGGTATTATATGTTATGTTCCAGTTATTGACAAAATAGTTGAATTATTTAGGGATTTTATGATTTGAGTTTTATCACACATGTATGTGTATGAACTGATGCATATTTATGTAAGGTCTTTGTTCTCATTAGTTTATAAAATCATTGTATATGTCCTGTACTCGATCAAGGTTATATAATTTCCACTAATCATTGGATTATGGAATTTATAACACGTCGGTACCTTAAAGAAAGTCCTTTATCTCCATGCATTTCTGTTTTGAATAACTATATTGGTTTCTATACACGTGTTAACAATTAACATATGTATGGGCCATTCTTATTTTTAATATTTGAATTTGAATGTTCTTTGTGTTAGAATTAAATAAATAGCGTGACAATTACTTTGGGGAGTTAGTAGGGTTTTAGAGAGGAAGCGGGAAGGTTCGGTAGTAGTAACAATTAAGAGGGAAACTAGAAAGGTTCATCAGTAGCATTTAGAAAAGAGGCCAGAAAGGGTCTAGTAGCAAGTAGTATCTTAGGAGAGGAGGTGGGTTTTATCCCAGAGAGAAGCACTGTAAAAAAATTGTTTCATTAACCCTTCCCGAAGTCATTGAAGAGTGTTTTCCTGATTTCATCGGTTCTTGTACCAAGATAGTAGAAACAAGTACTATGCAGTCACTCCTTAAAGCCGTCAATATCGACTGCTTGCAAATGTTTTTCCAGCCTAATTAATCACATTAAATTTGTGCTGAAATGGTACTTATTTAACCAAAACACATTTTGATTGCTCATTGATTGTTGTGTTCAGGTATCCCCCTTCCTGAACCAAATGGCCACCATGTTCGGCATGGCAGACTTCAGCGCTGAGTCCTTCACAGGGAAAATGGAAGAGATGCTTTCCATCATCAGGACCGTCAACTCTCAGTTCAAAGATCGGGTGAGACTATAACTTTTTGTTACTTAAATTATGTTTGTTGAATTTGCATACGTAGATTGTCAATAATTAAACAATTTTAATCGAAACTCTAAATTCCAGCATAAAAATCTCTCAATTTAATGAATCTAATATCAAGAATTTTATATCTCGTTTCTTTCAGTAATAACCAAAGTCTCCTTTTTTTTATTTGAAAACATATTTACATGACAATATTTCCCCCCATTTTTTTATTTTTTTATTTTTATTACCAAGTTGGAATTTAATAACAGCTAAATTATTTAAAAGTTTTTAGCCATAATAAAGTTTATATAGTCGAGTACCAAAACATATGTAGTAAATTAAATTGTATCAGAAAAGTTTGTATTTGAATTACTTATTTAGTGATGATCTTTTCGTAGGAACAAACAACCTTTGTGTGCGTATGTATAGCAGAGTTCCTTTCGCTGTATGAGACGGAGAGGC
>JAHDVE020005657.1:0-100159 GCA_022606495.2 Halesus radiatus
CTCTAGATCCTTAATATCTATCGTGGCGACACAACCGATTGCAAAGTTATCCGTGTCAACCTGGACGTGAACCGTTCTAGTTTCATTAAAGTTTGTTCTCGAAGAACACAGGTAATTAATTATTCAGCACACAAATTTGTTTGATTATAATAAAAGTTATATCAATAAAAATATTATCAGTTGTTTATTGTGTCAATGACGCCAGACTTTTAACACGAAGTTGTGAGTCACTGTATTAGTTTTATTCTAAATACGCAATGCGATATTATTACGTAGTTACTTCGTGAAATCTTTTTATGGTTATTTTACAACTATTTGCTTAGCTTTAGATAGCGATATTTATTTTTATCGGCTTTTCTATTTGAAGCGCCGAAACCCGTCCAGCGGCTGTGAATTCGTTCTTTATCACAACTAAATCTACGCGGCCGATTATTTGATTAGTTTACGAAACAATTCAATAATATTATGGAACAAGCAAAATGGTATATTGCAATGAATTTTGAAAGAATTTTTTTTATTTTAAAACTCTATAGCGCATGATAGAAAAAGTATACTCTACCATATATCTAACAATGAAAAATACTATCTACACATATATTTAGTTTAAATTGCACAAGTCAAAAGAGTTATTTATTTATTTGTAAGAAACAAACAGCTTTTAACACAAATATATATACAAAGGAAGTTTAACAAAAGGTTAGCCAACAAAGTTTCTTGTGCTAACAGTGGTTAAACACAGGTGTTTTATTCATGAAGCTAATAAGATAAAGAAAAAAACAAAACCAGCGGGAAAGGGGAAGAGGAAGATAGGATCGGGACAAGGAGATGGTGTCGATACATTTTATACTTGTGCATCAATTTGTGTTCGTACGTATTACTTCGGTTGGATATTTCGAAAGGGTATTAAAGACTGTCGATGTTGTGAAATTGTGCGTTATATTGCGCACAAATACGGGGAATTGGAGAGTTTATCCTAAGATTGGTCCTGCATGCGGGCAAATGAAAAAACGATGCCTCTAAAAAGGTGAAACCGGCCCTGTCTGAAATAAACAAGCGGAACAAAGTTATAAAGGTTTTTTAATAAAAAAATCATATTTAACAAAAAACGTGGAAAAAGTTGTTGAGTTGACTCAGATGCTTCAAACAGAATTTGTTCAACTTTTATGACGCCAGAGATCATTGTTTTCAATCGGGCTATTCAATTTTAAGCACGTGGCTATTCAGACCAGATCACTAAACACGGCTAAATTCATTTAACCCAATGGCTCGATTCTAAAGGGTGGTATTTAAAAAGGACGATTCTGAGATATCTGCAATTCTGATATTTATCTATGTTTACAATAAAGCTGCCTTTTGAAAATTAAATGATTTTTAACTCGTTTATTGTTGAAAGTTTTAGCTCCCCTGAAGTGGGTCGCCCGCGCCCGCAGGTTGGCCTCAGAAAAGGGACAGGACCCGGAGTTAGTTACAATTTGATTACTTATGTTTCTATGTCCAATAAAACAACAATTACGATTATATTGGACATGGAAATATTTTTATAATTATACGTGTTATTATTCCACTTTATCGTCTACCTACTTTCTTGTGAAATAAACAATACACGATAATAAATATTTTTATTTAGGTAAGGAATGAAAATCAATTAATTTCATTAAAATATAATATAAACACATGTTTTTGGGAATATCTAATCGAAGCTTGTAAACCTCATTTTACTATGTTTTTAATCATTGACCATAATATTAACAAGTATCAAATCGATACACGAAACTAAAGAGACACATGAAACCGTTATATTTTTATTTTCTGTGTCTTTTTGGTTTCGTGTTTCGATTTAGGAGTTTGTTAATATTATCTTCGATTAAAAATATAATAAATTTGATGATTCGTTCTCGATTTATTTCTGTATGTGAGGCTATACAAAATATGGTGGGATAAAAAATTAGTACCCCTTTAATGGAAAAAAAATGTATCGTAGAATTTGTCTCCACAAAGTATTTATTATTAGTCACAGTTGTTCATAGTCGATCAAAAAAAGTACTTACAACATGCAGGCATATTGTATACCCTTATATAAATGAACAAATCTTACTATGAAACAGACAAGTTGTTTGTCTGAAGCTTGGAAGCTGAAATATGAACCCCCAAACGATGAGCTCCGACGTCAGGAAATTTTTACGCATTATCTGTCTTGAATTTTTTGGTAAGACCACTTTTTTCTGCTTTGTAATTTCCATTATGATCTGTGGAGTTTTTAAATATTTATTACCGGAAAAAAAATCAGACAAGACGCCAATATCATAAAATATTGCCATAGGATATAGAATAATAACTAACTAACTAACCATCACGCCGTTTCCCCGCAGGGGTAGACAGAGAGGACGGACCGCCAAACAACTCGATCTTGGCACACACTTCTTGGTTCATTCACTTTCATACAACGTCTCTTACATTCTCTTCTGTTATTCCGACTTCTAACATGGCCCGACTCAAGCATTTGATTCACTTGATCGTGCCATGTCTTCCCCGGATGTCCCCGGCTTCGTCTTCCATTCACATTCGCGTCATATATTCTCCTTACATTCCTCTCTTCGTTCATTCGCTCTACATGCCCAAACCATCTAAGCGTCCCTTTTTTAATCTTGCTCATTACGCTTACATCAACCTTGCATTATTTACGAATCTCAATATTTTTCACACGATCATACATGGTTTTACCACACATTCGTCTCAGAGATCTCATTTCTACAGCATTCAGTCTACTTTCATCCTTCCTCTGCCAGTTTCATGCCTCACTGCCATACATCAGAGTTGGTATCAGCACTCCATTGTGGACTGCTAGCTTAGCTTCGTTGGAAAACTTTTTGTTTGCGCCAACCGCGTTCAGTCCTCCGTTAATGGAGTTTCCTGCTAATAATAGTTGGATTACTTCTATAGCGCCGTTTTCGTGGAAAATCACCTCAAGGGCAATAGGCAGTTTGTAAGTAGAAATAGTCAAAGTTCTTGTTTTTAGGCAGATTGGGATGAGGATTTTTGTGTGGAGGCATGCTAATAGCTTCGCAAGTTGGGATGTTTTGTTTCGAAAATGTTAAAAATTACTCTCACTTGCGAAGCTGTGAGTTTGTGTGTCTATTCAAAGGACTTCAGTCGCTAAAGGACGGGGATCTTGACCAGGCCACTTTTTATTGCATGCTCACGACATTTTGGAAAAACTAAAAATGAAAATTGAAAAACAATGCTTTTATTTAATTCAATAGCGGAGGATTTGAAATACTGATATTTCAATAATCAATATTGATTCGTTTTTTTACTAGGACAAGCAATAATAATTTTATTGTGTCATTTTCAATTAAATTAATAGGAACTGCTTTTGTTTAAATCACTATTTACTTAATAAATTAATAAGAATTACTTTTTTCAAACCACTGTTTTTAATATATTAATATCTGCATCTTTTAGAAGCAAAGCTCCCCTCATCAGGATGAACAATGTACAAAATAAATTAATTACTTGCCTACTTTCATCACCTATTGTTTATGTTTGTAATTTCTCCATTCTAACGTTATTACAATATTTTTCTATGTTTATTCTTGTCATTATTTCTCAGTATACTGTGTATAATGATGAGGGAAGCTTCTCTTTCAAAAAACCATTGTTATATTTTTATTATATGAAATAGTTGTTTTGAACAAAATCAGTTCATATTCATTTCATAATCATTATTTTTTATAGATTACAACCAATAAAATTTTCAATGGCACTTACTACCAAACGGCATATTACGCATTATCTATCATAAGTATACACCTAATACGAGTGTTGTAGTAAAATACCCATGAATGTAGAAAGTTTATTACAATACGAATTCGGAAATATTATTACGATAATAATTACCTATCATAAAAATAAAACTCCCTTTCATTTCATATGAATTCTAACTAGTCCGGAATAACCAATACTTCTAGGATGCAATCTAGAGCGATGTTAACTTCCGATACCGGAGGTAGGTACTTGCCCACCCTCTATCCCTCACCAGTTCCTACCCGAGTACAAGGAATCGGCTGTACGTAGGTATGTAGGTACCCGGTACTTGCCTACAACTTCAATATGGTGGTAGATTCATAACGATCAAATAACACGAAATGATGAAACTATAGATAAAATTAATTTGTGTAACGTGTCATGTAAAAAGGGCGTATGTAGCATTTACATAATTACACTAGCGGCCGCTTGAATATTGCATTTCGAGATGTTAATTGTATTTTTTTTTATATCTAGAGCACTTACCTACTGTGCAACGAATTATACTAATGTTACCCTTCTAACAGCTAAATAAATATTACCTTGGTAGGTACAGAGAAAACAAATATTTGTATTTAATTTTAATGAACAACGTCGTCCATTTCGTTGGTGGTGTGTACTGAGGTACTTACGTAGATGCTCATGCCACTGAGAACTCCGTCGTAAGTCGTGATGTAACTTTCCGATAGATGTGTTTATATAAATGAGAAAGAGGGAGAGGTTACAGCGGAGACGTCTGAGCGCGATGGCATGGGGTACCTTTTCGCTCAACACTAGTAGATAGGTATTTACTAAAACTTCCAGCATGCTGGTGAGCTATGGAGCTTTGTAATATCCATTGAAATGTCCAGAAAGTAATAATAATAATACATCTTCATTGTCATTAAGTTTAACAATGACTAAAATACATGTATAATTAAGTGTACAGTGGTTTATAAAGCAGATATGTAAAAAGGAAAATAGAAAATAATATAATAACAGTAGGTAATATGTAAATAATAGAAATGCATAGTTATAATTTGAAGTTTCGCATGATCCGCCTCACTAGGCTAGCCTGTGTTGAGGCAGTAATTTTGGATATTATTTTATAATTTTAAAGTAACACAAAACATCAAAATGTTTTGAAAAAAACTTTCTCAAAACGCGGGTTATGCTGGATATTAGATTATATTTATAAAAAAAGTGATAAACGCATTTTATTTTGATTAGATGTTGCGGGTTCAATTCCCGCTACAGTGCAAAAATATTTTGACATCACATTTTCATTTCATGGCACTCCAAGTCTAGGTGTTGTGATTTTGGTTGTTACGTTTAATACCGCTTTTAATAATGGCGGCATAGCTAGTTGTCCATACTTATTTTAAGCGATCGCCTAACCGAGTACTGACTTTGACATAGACAATGGTTCTTACGAACCTTCACTTGCTAAGTAATGTTGTATTAAAAAAAATTTCCTTGCTTTCCAATTTTGTTGAGTTATTTAATTATTATTAGGGAATTCAATAAGTTCGCAGAACTAACATAAAGGCGATGTTCTATGGAGTTGAAAGTAATTTTATTTCGTAATGCCAACCTTTAATAGCGTCCTGCTAATTTTTTTTATTCGAAATGGGATGTGTTACTTATTTTTTATAAAATGCAAAAATTCGAAAAATTTACTCTCGTATTTAAAAAAAAAAAATTTTATTACAAGAACGATATACATTTTTTTTTAAATTTGTTGATTGTGAATGACTTCCCACCTATGCAAAACATGGTGACAAAATGAACTGCTGAATTTAGAACATCTATCGAGGATGACATCCGGTGTTGCAAGGCTTTGGGGTCAGTTATTTCCGAATAAAGTTGATGATATGGTATTGGATGAGTGATAGACGATGCATAAAACAAAAAAATTTAACACGGGATGCACATTTAAATTTAACTGATGATTTAGACGTGTAAAAAGCTATATCAAGATGGGTGCCGCGAATGGTAAGATTAAAAAAAATCACAAACCATAAAAAAATTCAAAATCGTTGTTAACCGTGACAGAATTTGATAACAAGGTTTTTTCGTGTCGATTTATGAGCTCTGATTACTTGAATTTATCATTACCAATCAAATTTTAAAGCGTAATCTAAACAGTTGTCAATTTGAAGAGATAGGTCGTCCAAGAAGTTAAAGCCTAGTTCATCAGCCGGCAAACACATATTATTTTTTTTAGAACAGAACAATAATAAAATATTATTGTTTTAATTATTTTTATAAACAATAATTATTACCCTGAAACACTCATCCAAATTAAAAAAAACCTTTCCGAGCGAAGATAAATGTCGCTGACAGGACTCGAACCTGCACATTTTTTATTTTTTTTATTTTTTTCAGGCTTATAATTATTGTTTATAAAAATAATTGTTACCCTTTGCGCTATGCACAAAAATCTTGTCTTAAGTTTTTAAGAACTTTAGTTTATCAATTAATATTATTATTTTGACCATTTGTAAATAAATCTCTTCCATCACGACAATGCACCGGCTCATCTATTAAATTGATAAATCGCTACCGCAGCTCCAAATTTAACAGACCATACTCTTCCAAAATTTAACTGCTCCCCTAATGGAAAATATTGTTTGCTGGGATGAGAGTTCACTTAAATGTGTTTATATGCGAAAATAAAATATATTTTTAAAAGTTGGGAAATCGCACTTCTAACAGACATAATGCCACTCAAACATCGTAGAATGAAATGCGTTGATCTTGAAAAAGGTTATTTTAAGAATAAATTTAAGAAATAAAATAAAATTACTTCCCTAGCCATTGTCTTTATACTGAGCTGTACGAACTTTTTGAACTCCCATCGTATTTATCAATAAAAATATATACTATTTTCATAAGTAGCAATCACTTTGTGGTTTGACATAACTCAGTTATTATATTAAATTCAGTTATTATTTTTACCCTGATGAAGCTTGAGTTAAGCGAAACCGGTTGGTGAAAGTAAAATATATTCCTGGTTTATAACAACGTGTTTCATTCACTAAATAAAAATATATACCCATGTACAAAGTATTTAAGCTATCTTAGATCATATTTTATAAAATTATAAAATTTGTTTTTCCGCCGTGGTGTGATAATGACGAATATTTAAAAAAAGGGTTAAAAAAACCGTTTTACCTAGTTTGGTAATTTCTTATCTATTATTATTTGTAACTACAAAAACCAACCATCGTAAATCGATTTACAACATTTTAAATTATGCATGAATTACGAATGGAGTCCGCGTTTATTATTCATTTCTCGATTTTAGAAGTTGACCACTTTCATAAATTGATTTAAAAAACCTTGTATAACTTTGTTAGACTTATTTACAAGCGAACGACGAACGGCTTAAAATATTCATGTTGGAATCCGTTTGTTTTACAAAGCAGCGATATGAAGTGATTCAAAATGGCAATGGAAGTACCTACCCAATATTTTAAATAAATCAGATAACGTTAACTGAAACCTTTCTTGAAATGGATAACCGTGGTTGATAGCAGATCAGATTTATTTATTTATTTTTAAATTAACTCTACACAGGGGGCATCTTTGGGGAGGCTCTTTTTAAAGAAAGGAAGACTAGAAGTCATTGTATCCAGGAGTGACGGATGTATGAATCCATCCCTCCCAATGCGGTGGAAGGCGATGGGTTGAGAGAGTCCAACTAGAGTGGTCAAAGTAACGTCACCCTATTAACCCGGGTACCCCTGCTAAGTCATCCACAGTAGCAAACCACTTGGGGTGACATATGGCAGAGGTGTTGATTATCCAATGAATGGTACCCATACCCGCCTCCCAAATTAAAAATATCAAGAATTAAGAATAACAAAGATAGGTTCTCATTCCCCTCTCGCTTTAGCTCCACAAAATACCCCGACTATTGATGCCATAGTCCCACTGGCTGCTGAAAGTTGGAACTTTGATGCAGTATTCACGATTCGCTGTGCTTTGTCTTATGTCCTTAAACGATATTTTTGTTGAAAATAATACAAGCTATTGATGTCTACATAAAAAGCTATGTATGTTTCACAAAAATGTCGGTAAAAAGGAGTTGGTTCTTTAACGCTTGGGTCGTAGTTCTACTGCCATAGTTCAGATATACTTCACTGTTGGCAGTAAAAAGGAGAACTCTTCACTGTGTCGGTAAGAGGAGTACTGTATTATCGCTTGGTTCACCGAGTACTTCACTCCTAATAAAATCATCCATAAGAGGAACGGCTGCGCTACCTGTTTTATACATAACTTAATTTTGGATTTGAGACCAAAATACCCATCCGAACTCAATTATACGTTTTTTTTCTTAATTAAAAGTTTATTAAATATCTAGAACGTATGAGAAGTATTTTATTTATTTTTGTTTTAAATTTTGAAGTATATGCCATGAAAAAAAAAACAATTTTCATAATTTTAGAGGCTACTTGGAATATTATATGGGGGTTTATCTTTTTTTTTTAATTATCTTATTTGCTATGTAAATATGATTATGAAGATAAAAAAAATAAATAAAAAAAAAACCTATTTTGGGTCGATATTTTAAATTATGCAAGGCAAATTTGTCTTCCAACGTAAATCTGTCGTATTTAATTTAATTTAAAGTCCAACACAATGCTTAATTTAATATTTGTTTAATTTTTTCATTTTATATTTTATTATATTTTCAAAGTAGACGGGGTAAAACTTTTTTTATATCACCGTTAGCCCCCAAATGATTGTTAAAGGTCCCTCTAAAATCGCGAAAAAATTATTATTTTAATGGTCTATTATATTTCATAATGTAAAACAAAAATAGATAAAAAAAATTGCTTCTAATCCGTACTAAATATTTACTTTATTTTTTTTATGAAAAAAAGATCATTAGGTTTAGGTGAGTATTTTGGCCTCAAATCTAAAATTAAGTTTAATGTTTTTCATTGCGTTATGTTTTATTGGGAGATGGGATATATTATCTTTGACTCGAATTGTAATAAAATTAGTTTTATTATAATCCCACAGATTATAAAATGTACTCGTCTCGTATATATTTATAGTAGACCCACAGCTGTGTTCTTCCTATTCGTACTGTAAATTTTACAGAATAATTCAAAAAGCGTGAATTTTTCAGTTTTATAATGTTCAATTACGGCCGACAATTGGGTGGGCGTAGAGCCCGCTTCCTTATAAAATAACATCACGTCTCATTATGAGCAATAAATTTATTCCTGTTTTTAAATTAGTTTCAAACCAACATAATGCAAGGAACTCGTCATTCGTCTGGTAAACTTGTTATTATGAGCATTGAAAACTTTAACAAATAAAATGAATGGGAAAATTTTTGTTCTGACCAGTATTTGATATATAAATATCAACATGTTTCGGAAGCGAAGCTTCCCTCGTCAGCATACAAATAATACTGAGAAATAATGACAAGAATAGACAAATGAAAGACAGGGAAAAATGATAACGTAAGAATAGATAAATTACAAAATAATAATAAGTGATGACAGAGAGTAGGTAAGAAATTAATTGAAAATTTCAAAATAATTCCATATATAAAAATGAATGTTTGTCGGTCAGTCCTCGATTTTCTCGAAAATTACTTGACCGGTTTCGCTAAAAATATCACAGTTTGTTCTTATTAGTGCCGGGAAGGTTTAGACTAGTTTGAATGAAATCCAATATGCAAAACTGTTGCTATAACGTTTTAAAATTAGTATGAAACCCGCCATGTTGTACTGAGGTTAGCCCATACCATTCTAGTTAGCTACACATTACATGTTCAAAAGAAGAAGGTTTGTTTGGGTGGAATATTTTCAAAATAATAAACGCAATCAAGTACATATTAAGAATTATTGATTATTACATATATATATATTTTTTAAATGTTTAGAATGAAAAAATTTTTTCAAATGAATGTTTCTTTGTTTAGAGTTACGTTCGCTGTCAAATCAACTATGGCACCCAAACGACAAGCAAGAATTCACAACTCGATAACTTTATTCCAAAAAAATCTCTAGCAAGGCCGGGTACACATCGGCTAGTTATTATTATAAAAAGACATTATGGATATAGTAGCGTATGATAATAAGAGATTTTCTAATAGTGTGGACTTTTATAACGCTACAACTCTTAGAATTAATTACACATAGTTAATTTCTGTGGCGCAGTTATGTGAAGGTTTACTTCAAGTTCGTTCTAAACTATCAAACCTAACGTAATACAATTAGAAAACAAATATACTATATATATATATATATATGCAAATTAAAACTATGACTTGAAATATTCAAGAGGAGCAGACTCACTTACATAAACATTTTATACTCACTTACGTGATACAATATATATATTTTTTTTATAAGTTATTGAAGTTTATAATCCTCATTGTAATACATTTTTAATCATTGAAGATAATATTAACAACTCTCAAAATGAAACATGAAATCGAAGACAATATAACGGTAACAGCTGGGACTTAAAACCAGGACCTCACGATTTATCAAGGATATTGGGTATCCCGGGTTCGAGTCCCAGCTTCAATTATCAAACATATATTATATACTAAATACATTTAGTATAAGCTAAAGGTGTAAATCATCAAATATAACGTAGGAATAAATAGCAAAAGAGAAAGTAAATATTTTATGGCATTATGTACATTAAAATTGTATTTTTCCCTTTATTTAATAGCTTAATCTATTATTAGATAGAATATAAAATATAAAAATCATTACAACCTTTTTGAACATTTTTTTCCCTTTTATTCAAATAGTTTTTAAACTTTTAACAATATATTTTTCCTTTTATTTAATAGCTTTATCTATTATTAGATAAAATTATGCTTTAAATGTAGAGCAAATGAATGAAGAAAGGAGTGTGAGGAGAATATATGACGCGAATGTGAATGGAAAAAGAAGCAGGGGACGCTCGAGGAAGACATGTCACGATCAAGTGAATCAAATACTTGAGTCCGGCCATGTCAGAAGTCGGAATAATAGAAGAATGAATGTGAATATGTAATAATGTGAATGAAGCAAGAAGTGTATGCCAAGATCGAGTTGTTTGGCGGTCCGTCCTCTCTGCCTACCCCTGCGGTGAAACGGCATGATGGTTAGTTAGTTATTTAATTTATACGGTTTTCATTAGATACTAATAGAATAACAATGATACACGTAGGTAGAAAAGCCCAATTAAATTAACTAATGGGTTTCAAGAGAAACAAAATTGGCTTAAATTTTGTTTTTACGTACATTAAGTTATATCGTATAATAGATAGTATTTTTTAAATAGTTTCGTTTTTATGACCCACCTAAACTCTGCTAAATTCTGGATGTCAGTAATATTTGAATGATGAACGATATACCTTCTACACACTAAATAGGGAACGTTTTTCATAATGTCCTTGCTCTATTTAATATGCAACATACGTTTTGACATTCAGAAAAGAGGTAAAATTTCTTGCCTGTAGTTTTACCATTAATTTTGGCCTTTCTTACGTAGGAAATAGGATATGTACACGTAACATGCTTAAATCAACAGTGAATAATTTAAATACTCTTTTCTTTAGTTTTTTGTTTTGTTTTTTGTAAGGAATCGAGGAGTTTCGTATCCACTAAAGACCTAAACTGATAGAAATGTGTTGTGTGCCAGAAGTAGGCTCAATTCGACCTTACTTCTTGTGAAATTGATCAAATATTTTAACTTATCGAAATTCTTCTTAAGCTGTTAAAAAAATCGCTGCCCTGTCTGTGGCCTTGGAGTTTTTGTGAATTGGCAACAGTTTTCTTTAAAATTGCCATAAATCACACTTCTTTTCAGTGATGCTAGCCGTACCCCCGCGAATACGTGTGATTTTTGTGAAATGCTTCTGAAAAGGAAATATTGTATTTTTGTGAAATACTTTTAAAAAATAAATACAGAATTTTTGTTAATGCTTCTAATATTTCAGCGAGGGCATAAAGAGCCTCTGTCTGTTTCTAGTTTAGTATATTCCCGAGTTCGCTGAGTGTACGGAGATACCATTATTTAAATATGTTATGCAAATTCCATAACAATTTCAGCGGTGTACGCCATTAAGCGTAGAATATTTATTTTAATGTCGTTTCAAATACATTTTTTGTTATTTCATAATGTAAGTGAATTAATTTAAATTATCATACAATGGTCTTTGTTATTTGGAATCGACAATTGTTTATTATAATACAAACTAAATCGGAACACACACACACGCACACACACACACACACACACAGGCGAACTTAATATCTATAATTTATACACAGACGATTTTACGTCTCTGCTGTATTTATCCGTATATTATCCGTCATTATAATACATTTATTAAAAATCAGTACAGGTGAACGGGTGTATACGTACTGCCAGCGTGGCGTGAGGTCACGTACCCGCTAAAAAAACACAGTAAAATAATGGTACCTAAATATTCCATTGATATTCTTGGAAATAATCAATGAAGTATTATGACAATTTATTTAAATGATTTATTTTAATTTGTTCCTAATGTATTCTATGAAAGTTTTCTTATTTACTCGTCAAGCTCTCGATAGGGACAGTTCAACATCCGAAACAAATATCGCAATATCTGCTCGATTTATTTAAAAACCTAACTTACCATCGTTCAAGAATCGTTTTCATTTTAAAGAAAGTAAATTTAGTAATGTTATTAGTAAGTTCTGCAAGTATTTTAGGTATTATTATTGTGACAGCTGTTTCGGCGTTCAAAGCCATTTTCAAAATGCGATTATTTCACATTGCGACGACCTACTTATATGATTTGAATTACCCCCACCCAGTTTTCATTTTTATGGTGTTTGAAGTGATTTATTAATATCTTCGATGAACACAGATTTACTCAAAAATAATTGTGATAATTAAAGTTCTCTATTCTGTGAGCTTACGGGTGAAGTCCGTTTTTCTCGATTTTAATGGTGACATGTTTATAAATCGTTTCGTAAAAATAAAATAAAAATCTACGAATTAAACATGACAACAATTAATAATTCATCTTAGAATGATATCGAGTGAATAATTTTTGTGTAGTGTCAACGTTAAACCAAACCTATTAAAATAACATGACATGATTTTCGACCCACCCGTGGCTTCTGAAGTAATCTATTAATATGTTTCATTGTAAATATTTGTGTCAACCGTAATAACAATTCAGCTATTTAATTTGTATAATAACTACATACATATACATTCATACTCGTATAGCGAGTCATTTCAGACTCGTACTCGCGTACAGTGAAATCTTTGAACGTTCTGTATCTGTGAATTAGATTGTGTTTTATTTTGATTTAACATCTAATAAATGTGTGTTTTGATATATACAATTCAGAAATTGTGATAGAATATGATATAGAATTATCTCCTTTCGGAAAGTACCATTAATTTCTGAAGACCGTTTGGTTAAAGTAAAAATCAATTGTGCTTTTAAAAACTTACTCTAATTTTCCTATGAATTATCTTGGTTTTGTCATGTAAAACCTTTTAAATGATCGCTGTGCCCTCGATTTTTGTCCACTACTAAATATTAGACTGCATGAAAAGCCGCTAGTGTACAATTACTGGTAAACCGTACCACGACTAAAATGAACTGTGACTCTTTTTGACAAACCTTGGAACCACTTAAGATAGATTGTTTATTTATCTAAAAATATAAACATATCTCAGATATTCGATAGTATTTCTACGATGACGGATCTTTAAAGAAGGTACTTTGTTCTAATTTGTTTATATAAAATCGTCGTATACGCGTCTAATTTCTACAAGTATAAATTATGCCCAAGACCGTGGGACTTGCAATAAATATTTAGCAGTATGATGCATCTTAAAGCAGTTGTTTACAAGGGTTCACACATTCGTGTGTAGAGATAAAAATACAGTACGTGAACGGCGCCTAACAGTCTGGTATCTGGACGTTTTGTACCTACACCTATACGCTGGGAGCCGTAGGACCCGGGAGTCGTATAAACTGGGAGTCGGCTCTTAATATGTGCCGGTTCTTAAATGAGCCGTCGTTCAATTGAGTCGTACTTTTGAGTCGTACGAAAATATTGAGCTGGTACCGTGACTCCCGCTCTCAACAAAACCAAGCCGCAGAGGCAGGCGACATAACTGTTCTATTCTCCGCTCCTCTTTAGGATGAAAGATTTCTCTTCAGATTCGCATGGTAATGAATAATACTCTTATAAATCACGAAGCCACTGCGTTGGCAGATATCCTACGTCCCAGAAGCGAACTGAATGCCAATAAAATATTATTTTCTATCAAGTTAATATTACGAACGAGCATGGGCGGATTCTAGTTACTTGATTACGTTCAAATAAATGAAATAATGATTCGACATTATTTATTCCGGCTAACAAAGGCCCACCAATAAATGAATTATTCGTATGAATACCTGTTCACGGAAAGCTTATCGTGTTGTATTATTGTTTGATTAGTAACATTGTTTCTTTGTTATGAATATTTGAATGCCAGCCTGGGCGATTTAAAATTTAATTACATGAATGTAGGTTAATTTTACCCGTGTAATAGACTTCTTCCGGCTGGATTAATTTTTCTTTCCAACTCATAAGTTGTGTTCATACGTATATTATATGAAGTCAAACTGTGTAACTTCGTATTGACTAATTTATTTATACGATCATGCCAACCGGTTTCGGAATTACCGTGTCTTTATTACGGCAGATTTATAACTTTGATGGATATCAACATCATTTGAGGACGACCACCCAAATAAGGCGCTAAACGTCACGTTGCGGGTTGGTAACGTAAGCAATTTAAGAAATAATTCGTATGTAAATTATATACGCGTAGTTAGGAGAATGGTTAAGGTTTCCAATGAATAAAATCTTCAAACTGTAATATTTAAAATTCTCTGAAATACATTACAAAATGTTTGAAAACACGTGAAGTTTGAAAACCAGTGAAGATATTTTCGAGAATTTTACCTAAAATTCCAGTACGTATTCCGTTTAGAACTTAAAAGCTTTCAATCTAAGAACTTTCATTATTAGAAACCTTATTTACTTTTCTAACGCTCGTGTATAATTTATAGTATTTCTTGTATTAGCAAACTACAAAGTGTGTATTTTTTAGTGCCTCCCTTTTTCCTCCGGTTCATTCCCACCTGCTCATAATTGTGTATCCATTTACTCGGATACATCTTTTTGCGGATTCACCACTCGCGTGTTCTTACTGTTGCGGCGACAAATAACTTTAAAAATGCGTGGAAAAGATAATCTTGGAAATATAACCATTCTGAAGAGTGATAGAGGTAATATAAAATTTAAATGAATATTATAGGTGGCTGGGTTACATGACGAAATTACACAGGTGTGAATTTCACTTAGCATTATAGGGTACACTTGCAGAATTACACACGGACGTAATTACTCGTGGACGAAATAACACATGGAGAGATTTACACCCAATAAAATTACACCTATTGGAATTATACAAGTCAACATATATATATATATTTTTTAATATTTCAAATAATAATACCTGGATTAAAAATCCCCTAATTCGAGTCGTCTTCATTCTTTCGTATTTTTTCACACCCTTAAACATTTTTTGACGTGTGTTATCCCACTAGGTGTAATTCTCTCCACGTGTAATTAATTATAATAAGTAATATCGGTACGTGAAATTCACGCCTGTGTAATGTAGTCCTGACACCAGGTGGCTGTACTTTGTACTTAGGTTGGTTAAATTTTGTTTTGTTGAAAACTAAACTTTCACCTATAATACATAACGTCATTTTTGTGGAATATCACCTGAAGGGCGATTGTGCTTACATTGTATAATAATTTTACGTAAAATGAGCTGCGTTTTAATAATTTGCCCACATCGATTCATTCAAATATTGACACCTGGCCTTTGGCTATTATTCGGACTCGTTACGGGTGTTAGTGATAATAATTAACAAGTTATGAGCGATGAACTTGCCGAAATATAAGTTTTCTTCTATCGTTATTACAGGGTTATATTATAACGTATATCTATGCCGGAGTTTGAAAACCAAACACGACTTTCCTAAAGACCTTGTATCCAAACTCTCGAGGGTATCGCTGTCTTATCTGGTGGACTAGACCAGAAGACTAGAGATAATTTAGTTGCTATTTTTGCAATTGGTTTCTCAAAGTGTTATTATGAGCCATGTGTTTGAGAACAATATATGGTTTTACCAATGACATTGAACTTCTGTGCAAACTCTCGAGGTTACTCATACAGTTTGGTCGAGTAGACAAAAGCCTATGGATGATTTAATAATTATTTTTGCAGGCAGAATGCGACCATCAACGCATATACACTGATTTATATTAGGTACATGTTTCTAATGACGATCGAATGGAATTTTTCTCCAAGTGGGGAGTAATATTTGTGAACAAAACAGATGTCCTAATGACATAATGTGCAAATTATCGAGGTGTGTAAATATCTGGTGGACTAGATCAGTATGGAACAATTTACTAACTATTTTTGCATGTGAAGTGCGACCATAAACGCATAGACAATAATATCTTTTATGTGTCTAGTGTCGATCGAATGGAAGTATTATTCCGATGAGGAGTAACACTTGAGAACAAAACAAGATATCCTAATGACATAATGTGCAAACTCTCGAGTTATGTAAATGTCTGGTGGACTAGACCAGTCTGGAACAATCGAATAACTATGTTTGTAGGTAGAGTGTGACCATTAACGCGTATACACTAATTTCCTTTTATGTGTATTTAAGTATCGATCGAACGGAAGTTTTCTCCTGGTGGGGAGTAACACTTGAGAACAAAGCAAGATGTCCTAATGACATAATGTGCAAACTCTCGAAGTATGTAAAGGTCTGGTGGACTAGACCAGTCTGGAACAATTGAATAACTATGTTTGCAGGTAGAGTGTGACCATTAACGCGTATACACTATTTTCTTTTATGTGTATTTAAGTATAGATCGAACGGAAGTTTTCTCCTGGTGAGGAGTAACACTTAAGAACAAAACAAGATGTCCTGATGACATAATGTGCAAACTATCGAAGTATGTAAAGGTCTGGTGGACTACACCAGTCTGGAACAATTGAATAACTATGTTTGCAGGTAGAGTGAGACCGGCAACGCGTACACACTAATATCATATCTGATACATTATTCCGCTCAATTCAGGCCCCGCTCAGACTTTATTGTAGCAATAAAATATGAGCGCTGCCTACGTAACGCGTACAACCTAATATATTTTTATTTATCTACAGCGCTCTATGTGAGTATTTATTTATGTAAGCGCAATAAAATACATTCCTAAGTCAATGTGTTTATATTTGAAGTGATGATTTCTTAGCAGCAGATTTTGCTCTTGTAACATATGCTATAATAATAATAATAATATATACGCGTATAAATAAATGCTCTCCTATGAGAAAAGCAATTCATCAAAAAAATCTCGAGCTTAAAATTAAATTTCCCGCAGATGTTTGGTTTGCGAAGATCGGCATTTCTGCCGTGTCGCAAACACAATTCGATGGCGTTGAATTATTATTGAATTTTGCATTAAAGAAATGCTTGTGATGAAAATAGGTACGAGTAATGAAATACTTTGTGAGACTTGTAGAAGTGTAGGTGGAATCTAAATAATCATATTTCAAAATAACTCACGTACCTACCTGCGTCTTGGAATAGTAATTTGATTCCGACGTTTCAAATTTGAGCTAGTTTCACTTAGAAAGAACTAGCTGATGTGTACCCAACCTTGCTCGGGATTTTTTTTTTTTGGAGTAAAGTTATGAAGTTGTGAATTCTTGATTGTCGTTTTGGTGTCATAATTGATTTGACAGCGAAAGTAACGCCTTGTGACTACTATTACTCTCTCTTAACAAATTATTTCATTCCAAATATTTATTTTTTCAAAATATATCTACATAATAAAGTTCTTAAGTAGGTACCTATTTGTGTTCTAAATTTTAGAAATATTCTACCCGAAAAAACCTTCTTCTGTTGAGTATGTAATCTGTGACTAACCAGAGTGGTATATCTATGGTCTAACCTCAATACAACTTGGCGAGTTCAATATTTTTCATACTAATTTTAAAACGTTATAGCAACAGTTTTACACATTAGATTTCATTCAAACTACTCTATGAACCTTCCCGGCACTAATAAGAACAAACTGCGATATTTTCAGCGAAACCGGTCTAGTAATTTTTGAGAAAATCGAGTACAAACAGAGAAACATTCATTTTCATATGTAGAGATGCATAAATAAACAGTGAACTCTGCAGTAATGAAATTTGAATATTTGCCTTCTCTTCTGTTTAAAACACAATTTCAATTACGTGCTATGGAAATTTAAAATATTCGTAAATTTATAAAAAATAACACCGTAAACATATTCAATAGTTATTTATTTGAAAAAATTTTGTACACAAAATGTGACTGCTTTAAGGATCCTCAAATGAATTAAATTGAACTAATGACATTAGTTAGCATCCGAGTGCTTGCAGTAAAAAGCAGCGTTGTTTGGTTTCATTGACAAAGAGGCCCCCAGGCGGGCACAATAATGAGCTCTTCACATGAAATTGTTTTCTCTTCGTGTTAAAAACCTTGGATACCTTACGTCTTACTCCCATCAATTTAAATCGTATGTTAAATACCTTGTTTTTAATAGGTAGGTATTGCTTTATCAGTTGCCATGCAGAGGTATGTAGATGGGTACCTTCCTTGGCTTGAGAAAGTGCGGCGTGATAATTATCCAGTCCTGACATTTAAAGTAATCGGAATACAAGATAGCGTTCTTATTGCAAATGTACTTATTATAATCTATATTCACGAATATTTGGTCAGGATTGGCCTTTTGTATTGCAATAATTGCATATAATTCGAACAGGGACGTGTCGAGACTTTTTGCCACATTTTTGTGGTAAGCAAAATGATTTTATGTTTTTATCTTTCTATAAATTTTAACATTTCCACGCTGAACGTTTGAGTACACTTCGTTATTATTTATTATTACTTTTATAAATATTATCATAGAATATTTACAAAGTTGGAAATGTGACAGGTGATTGAAACAAAAAACAAAATTGCGTGATTATTAACAGGTGAAAATATTCATAGAATTAGAATATGAAATAAGTAGGTACCTACTCAAAATACGAAAATAATTAAAAATGAGAACTCTCATTTAAACTTATTTAAAAACAGCCAAAATGTATCGCCATTAAAAATAAATCACCGGTTTGTTTTCCATTCATGTTTATTCATCATTGTTCGCTACATCAAATGCAAGATGATACATAACTCTATGCTATATCTAACTTATCTGCTTCAATTTTATTTGCCCAAATATTATATCTTGTTTAAAAGTAACTAATTTTAAGAACAATCTGTACAATTAAAATCTAACTGATTATACATGGCCGGGATCGCCCTTAATGGGTGAAAGCCAATAACATAACAAAAAAAAAACTCTATGCTTCGATCAATCAAATATAAATTTACTAGCAGTGCACTTATCAATATTTGACACGTATGTAAAATATTCCAAAAACTTATTCGCCACTAAAAATGTGTCTGTACCTACTAAAATGCTTTCAGCGATTTTTCCCCGACACAAGCCAGTTGTAATAAAGTACTGCAGCACCTTTTGAAACGTAACCCGTGGCTCGAAATAACTCCGATAAATGGAGCGATTCTACTAATTGTTCCGATAATTATTTAACCGAACCTGCATCGTTGTTTATAACATGTACATTAAATTCGTCTCGAAGCATTCCGGCTTATGTTACGGTGTTACATTGATCGTAACACCAAATCAATGTTATCTTACCTGGAATTTGCTGGTGACATATCAATATTTTATTTTATCGATTCACATACCGAGCGAGTTTAAAGAATTACAGTAGGAGACAGTTAATATCGTTTTTCATGCAAATTGAGGACGAACCGTTATAATGGGGACACATTGTGTATTATTTCTGCACTGCTATTAAGCAATTTGTGTGACTGGTAAATGCAAAAGGGAATAATCCCATATTTAATTTTAAGTAAACATTTTCAGTTGGGGCTCATTTGCATATGTGGACATACAAAATAATGCACTTCATTTTTAACTTTCTTTCCATAAAAACGCGTAAATATTGAAGAAAATTAATGCCATCTTTAATGTTGTTAGTATGATGATATGTCATTTGTCGGAAGTGCTATCTGCATTAAAAGGATTTTTGAAAAATGGTGGTTAGGTTCTTAGTTTGAGAATTTTCTTAAAAAAAAAGTCTAACTAAGAACCGAACAACTTATTTAGAATATTTCATATTTACAGTTGGAACTTTGTATGGAACAATTGTCTAATGTCATATTATAAAAATAAATAAATGGCGGCGTCAACTCTCCCTCAATATATAAGTGTTTTTGGTTTAAGGAAGTAAAAAATTAAGTCTAGTATTTTGATTTTCCACATATACAAATGTTTTTTATTTATTTTCGGGAATCCAAAAATGTTTTTAAATGAGTCCCAACTAGAAGTATTTGAAGTTTGCTTATAGAAAATTACACGCAATTAAATTAGCTATTTTTACAAGTACTTGCGAAATAATAGACAGGTGAGGTACCTCCGTCAAATTAAAATTTACACTCCCCACCTTTCTTCAAATACAGGCTGTATTATTTACCCTCTGCGCGAAAAGTGCTCCAGTAATCATATGTCAACGTTTGGTTGAAGAAAATTATACAGCGAGGTATATTCCATTCCGATAATACGACAGCTACCTGAGAAATAATAAACGAGTGAGGCACTTATGGAAGCACATAGATTTTCAAATTGTCAATAATAAGGCGATGCAAGGCGAAGTATTGATGCAAAATTATGTGTTTTTGCTTTGAAAATTTGATGGCCTAGATATATCATAGATGATTTAATTAAATATTGCAAGTAGAACACACCTTGCCCTTGGGTTTAACAGGACATTTTTTCTGCAGAGTGTTTTTATAAGCCTGGAAAAAATAAGGTATCAGACCTAAAAAATGTTTGAAATGCAAAATCTCTTACTTAGGAACTCTTTTTCGGATATAGACATATTGTTCATTGTGGCAAATTAAGTTTTGTAGAACATGACAAACATTTTAATATCTATGTCTGAGTTGAGCAATACAAAATAAATCACGTATTTTGGTGATGCTTTTTTTGCATATATCGGAACACGCGCCGGTGTTAAGCGGGAATTTCAACATTATCGCCGCCTGCATAAGGAGTGCTTGATTTCGTTTGAATTTTAAGAAGTGAATCCCTTTAAAGTGAAAGGTCAGGTTTTTTATGTGCGTACCGCACAAGAGTCCCAACTGCTCCCAACCGTCTGGAGCCATTGATACTATGGCACCCCCAATTGGGGTATGTCGTGAGGCTGAAGGTTAAGTGGAGAGGAAGGAAATGGGGGAGAAGAAGGTGGGGAAGTATTATTGGCTATTCGGATTTGGTCATAAAACACGGCTAAAGCCATTTCAATCAAATACTCTTTAACAATGGCATTCGCCTTTTTATAAAACAATTAAGAAAATATTTTATGTGGGGAAAACAGCTTTCAACGGTAAGTACCTCGCAGAATAGATAATTTTTAATTATCACATTTATTTTCAAAGTATATCGGTTTTACCGGTAATAAATCATTATAAACATCGTCCAAATTAAAGTTGTGTGGGAGTTAATAAAATCATATAAGTAAGACGTCACAATGTGGATTAACCAAAGTTAATGAAAATAGCTTAGAACACCGAAACACCTATAATAATAATAAAAACTAAGATATTTACAGAACTTACTAATAATATTTTAAAATTTGATTAATTTAAAATTAAAAAAATATATGTATATTTAATTAACGGAGTTCTATCAACTAAACACAACGACAATTAATAAATTAAAGTATAAAGGGAACGTAATAAATAAAGACGTTAGTGATTTGTGACATTTGAGATTGATGGGGTCAATATATTTCTCCAGTGTGCTTCGATGCTGGAATCTGGACTTTGGCGGAATTCTTCGATGTTGACATTTCCAATGTTGTTTATCTTTTCCATTAATCCTGTTACCCGGGTTCTTATGAGAACTACAAAAAGCTGGAATTCATCCCTCCGTGAGCATGTTAGAAGCGCTGCAATATCTGGGAAGGTCGAACATCATGCAGTAGGCGTTGTTGTATTGCACGCGAAGCCTTTCCATGCTAATGGAAATATTGAAGCACGTACAAAGGGTTGTATAAAATGCAAATAATAGCATCCTTTTTACGAGCGGCCTGCAAGGCTAAAACTTTCTACTGGGCATGATTGACTTTACACTGAGCGCCCGTCGATGTCATTTGTCATCCATCAAATTATTGGTGATGATCTGCCCTAAATATTTGGTTTCTTCTACCAGTTTCAGAAGCTCGCCGTTCAGGAAAGTTGGTGGAATGCTTTTCGGGCCCGTATCTGATGATCAACAGTTTACCGTTTTTTCAGGTTGTATTCATATGAAGCGGTAACTTTGTGATATGACATTGTAATTTTAAAATAAATCAATAACTTTGTTCAAAACTTCAGGGCAGAAGCTACGGTCTACGGTGGTAGCGAAACCCGATCGGCCAGAAGTATATAAATAATAAAAGTGATGTGAACAAAGTTATTGTTTTATTTTAAAATTAAATTAACTATGTATTATTAGCGAATACAACACATTTCAAAGAAAATAGAAGAAGTAATAAAAAAAAAACTGTGATCGATACTCTCGTTAGGTATGTAGGTAGGTACCTACTATGAATTTATTAAATAATTAATCTTGCACCGAACAAAGGTTCGCAGATGCGTTGTTCCGCAGAACACAGTACCCCTGGATTACCTTCAATTATTCCACTTGTAGAGATACGAGTAGGTTCCGCTTGTCCGCTGAGAAACGTACATTATTAACTGCGTTACAGTGTTTCCCAACAGTAGAGATAATGCGATATCATCCAACCTTCGACCCACAAACTTCCGAACCATAGATAATAGAGAGAAGGAGATATGCCATGAACCATTATTACTATTATTTGTATGAAACAGCACACACAAAAGTGTCGCCAATATTACTGCAAATCATAAATATGAGTAGCGGCGCCCCGCATTTGTTTCCACCTATACACTAAACGCACCATTTTAATTGCATAGACGCTTTAGATAGTACGTGCAGTTTGTGTCGTAGCTCGGCGATAGTCAGCGCACTGGCATATCTCCATTTGTTTATATTGTCTATATTCCAAACAAATCAATAGGTAATTCCCCCACATCTGAAGAACCACTGCTGCGTGCAAGTGATCACGACAATCTGTAATGTAATTACAATAATATAAAGAATAACATATAATTAAAAATCTGGCTCACTGCATTTTATTGTGAGATTTGAACTGAGAATGATATTGTTGCAAATGGGTTAATCAAACAGTCCAAAGATCGCATATAGTAATATAATTTAAAGGTGCTGGTGTCTAGTAGGTCCTAAATGCGTAAAAAATCCTAGGCGCGAGTATGATTTCGACTGTAAGATTTTTTTTTATGCCCAAGAGTTCCAACTGCCCTAAGCCTGTGCGATTGTGACATGCCCAAATGGAACATAATAATAATAATTTGGATAGCGCCGTTTTTTTGAAAAATCACCTCAAGGGCGCTGATATCGCATGCATCGATAGTTGATCCCACTAGCTTCGCGGTCATCTTGTGAGGCTAAAGAAAGTGGGGAAGGTAAGGATTTGGAAAGAGGAAGGGCGGTACGTAACTGGATATTGATATCTAGTAACATGACGGATGTCATTTCCGCTCATTTTAGTGTTTTGACAAACTCATATACATTATGGTACAGCACGTACTCGACAGAATGTTACTAGCAATTCCTGAGCATATTTTTTTCATGTGACAGCATAGTTTGATAGCAATTTTTTCAAATTAAAAAAAATAAAAATCATCACACGTCGCCACTGGGTATAACCTAGCGCACTACGTGATATGTACTCTGTCTCGTTTCCGCAGAACGATACAGACGAGACAGAGCGCGAATCAGTTGCGACTTGTGATGGAAAAAATATTTTATAACATTGAAAATATTTTCTTCCATAAAAGAAAAAATACTTTGTCTTGTAATAAAATTAATTAAAACAAACAGTGGTATGCACAAAGTATTTCTTGTTAATTTTATTAAAAATATTTAATATTATTAAAAAAAAATTGTAGCATTCCTTTAAGTTATATCACTCATTTTAAATTCCTGGGGTGCTTGGTTCAGACACTGGATGAATAATTTGGGAATATAACGAAAGGGGTATACCGCCCACCCTCATAATGATATGGTTTCGTGGACAAATCAAACCTTTTTACGAGGTTTTGTCGGAGGTTGTTGTCGAAAATAAATCAGATATTATGTAGAATAATATTCTAGAAATTTTAAATAATCAAAAATCTATTGGTGTCACACCCATAATAGATTTTTTTATATAATATAAGTACACCGACTGGAGTCATTTGCAAACTGGGAACCATAGTAATGATTAAGGCGCTGATGCAAACTCGTACAGATGTATTCCATCGGAGCTCAGATAAATGGTGTTAGATCAACATGGGTCATTAAAATCTTACTAGATCAACATATTACAGGAAGAGGTTGATTATATATATATATATATATATAAATAAATTAATGTTTGTCTCTCTGTCCGGTTTCGATGAAAATAGCACAGTTTGTTCTTATTAGTGCCGGGAAGGTTTCGAGTAGTTTGAATGAAATCCAATATATAAAACTGTTGCCATGACATTTTAAAATTAGTATGAAAAACATCCAATCCGCCATGTTATATTGAGGTTAGCCCATAGATATATCACCCTGATTAACCACATATTATATGTTCACCGGCTACACTTCACCTAGTATATATATATAGCTCCCACATTGCCACATACCTCTATCCAAAACTCACTCGATTTTTATATGTTGGGTATAAAGATTTTTCCGAATGATGTGATTAAGAGTGGCTTCGGTAATGAACTGGATAGGGTAACAAGTAACATTACGGAACAAACGAGAACCTCACAATAGAATAACTCCAGTGCATAATTGATTGAACGATCCACAATCTGCAGTCTTATTGCAGATTACCGAGAATTGAATGATTTAATTATTCGTGGTAAGGGTTATTACGAGATGTTCGAAAGCGTTTATTTCCAAACGGTACAATAGGCTACTTGCACGATAATGTTATATTTATTTTTCAGTTGATTTCTACAGCAATCAACACAAAAAATCAACGTTTTTAATATCCACGAAATTAATTTTTTTTTTTTTTTTTAACATTTATTCATAAAAATTAATGATTTTAACAATTTATATCACATTTTTGCACCTTCCTTCTTCTCCACCGTTCAACATTTCGGACAATCTTGCAGTGTCCATCATCAAGATAGATGACTAACTATTATAAGGTCCAATTATCGTAAAAAAGAATCAAATACAACAGATTATGTAACAATTTCTCAAAACTCATATTGAGTTTTATTGGTTTTAAAACGTCAATATGTCAAACTACAACTACGACCCAGTATTAGTTTATTAAAAAATGTTTTTTTTTTTATTAAAATCGTCATACAAAAATATGTGAAGTAGGTAGGTACATTGCAAAATAGGAAAGCCAAGAGCTAAAAAAACGCAGATATATGTTAAAAGCAAACAAATTTTCAACATTTGTTGGTCAATCAAAATTGAATGCAAGTGGCTCATCAATATAAGATTTTGAGAATTGTTAAAAAATAATATTTCTGTTCGTTACCAGTCGGATTTATTAAATTTTCTCATTTAATTTTGGTCTCAGAAATCGAGAATTGTATTTGGATTTTTATTTGAAAATATTTTCGTAAACATAGTTCAAATATTGAATAGATTCATGCCAAATTGTTGTTTGTTATGCAGTCTGTTTCTAAAATATCAACTCAATAATGTCGAGTAAGTTTATTATAATTACTATTATTGCCAGACGCTTACGGAAATGAGAACTAAATAAAACACATAAATCATATAAATTTGTAATGTAAACGCATAAATCTGTTTTGAACCACTTCAATTTAATATAATAATTTCGGACGGTTTCGGAAGTACCCTTCATTTGTCAGGAATGTATTGAAACTAAACTAAAATGTAAAATAATGACAGACATAGATAAATTAATATTTAGGTGTTGGACTGGACCGACCAACGAGTAAGGGTAATTAGGGGTTTTCTCGAAAGAACAAAGCCATTCGCTTGAAAAAATATCTAACACCTAAATATTCATCAATCTATGTGTATCATTATTTTATATCGTAGTTTAGTTTTAATCCATTTCTGATCAGGGAAGGGTGCCTCCGAAACCGCTCGGGATTACTATATTAAATCGAATTGGTTCCAAATAAAATTATGCGTTTATATTATAATTATTGTAAGCCACAAAGTAAATTCTTTTTACGAACATGTATATAAATTGGATAAATTGCAATCGTTTCAAATGGACAGCATCTTTATATATCAGGTTCAGTTCCCTACACGTACTAACAAAATTGTGAGTTTTTTTAGTGTGGATTTTCAATTTCTACACTGCTGATTTTAGCTCGCAACGTCATTTCGTATTAATTGAACACTCGAATAAAGTGGCCGCTGGTAGGCAAATTTACAAAATAGGTAGGTACTCGTTATACAGAATAAGGATTTTTTGCACACACATAAACCGATCTGCGAAGCGTACGTTACGCCCCAATCCGCCAACTCAAGGAAGGTGGGAGACAAGATTGAATATGGCTGAACATGAAATAAATAAATTATGCACCTATATTATAATATAGCGGACACGGTACCTTCTACAAGTAAGTGGTGTAGGTAGCAAACAGGTAGGCACCTAGAAATCAGGCCAGACACCGAACAGACATAAAATGACTTGAACATAATTAATTTTTATTTTAAAGCGTTTTAAAATGGTGTATGAAAAAAAAAAATCTCTTCGCTGTTCTTTCTACATGGAATAGCATTACTTCTGCCACTGGGAGTTCCATTTCTGTAAACAGTTTTTTTTTCTCATGGTTTTTTACAAAGAATAACATATAATTTTATATATTTTTTATAAATTTATTATATTTTTAGATAATAAATCAAAAGAAATGGTTACCCACAGGCATTGCCCGTGTTTGGGTCTGTGATTAATTGAAAACGTGCATTTAAAAAAAAAAAAAAATATGACTTAAATTAAATTTTATAATTTAATCATATATGTGTACCCGAACTTGCTTCTGATATATTTTTTTGGAATAAAGGTATGAAGTTGTGAATTCTTGCTTGTCGTTTTGGTGCCATAATTTATTTGCGACGATTATTACTATATCTAAACAAAGAAACATTGATTTGAAAATTTTTTCATTCCAAATATTTATTTTTTCACAATATATCCGAATAATAATGTTCTTTAGTAGATATCTACTTATATTTTCCTTGTAATATGTAATCTGTGGCTAACCACATTGGTATATATATATATATGGGCTAACCTCAATACACCATGGCGGGTTTAATGTTTTTCAAACTAATTTAAAAACGTTATTGCAACATTTCTAAATATTGGATTTCATTCTAACTACTCTATAAACCTTCCCGGCACTAATAAGAACAAACTGTGCTATTTTAAACGAAACCGGTCAATTTTTATGCGTAAAGATTTTTCATTAACAAAAGTACATAGTGATTATAACTCTTCAACCGAAATCTCTAGAAATTCTTACATAGTTAATGCCTAAGAAATCCTAATAATAAAGATTTTATTAAAGTTATGTAACAGCATGACAGCATATAGTTAGTACCTATGTAATGGAAAATTAAAATTAATATTTTAAATGAGCAGTATTGTAGTTAAGTGAAACATATAGAAATAACAAAGATTTTAGAGAAGTAATGTTTCAACATCTAGATCAGTCAGCCATAATTTTAGTTATTTTTTTATCATGAGACTTTATTATGAATTTGTATATCATGAGACTTTATTATGAATTTGTACATCATGAGACTTTATTATGAATTTGTACATCATGAGACATTATTATGAATTTGTACATCATGAGACATTATTATGAATTTGTACATCATGAGACTTTATTATGAATTTGTACATCATGAGACATTATTATGAATTTGTACATCATGAGACATTATTATGAATTTGTACATCATGACACCTTATTATGAATTTCTATATCATGAGACATTATTATGAATTTGTACATCATGACACCTTATTATGAATTTCTATATCATGAGACTTTATTATGAATTTGAATGCCATGAGACTTTATTATGGATTTTTACATCATGAGACTCTATTATGAATTTGTATATCATGAGACTTTATTATGCTTACAATTTTTTATTGAATCATCTATTTCGAAGTGTATTTGATATGTGTTTCTAGGAGAAAGCAATAACGTCAACCACGCAATATATATAAAAAAAATATTTTTATAGTTATATAAGTCAAGAATATTGAATGCTATTTGCCAGCCAAGGTTAATAATATGGTAAATCGTTAGATATTCTTGCTGAAAAGCTAAAATAATTTTTGTTGCCTAATATTGAAATTTTTGCACCAAAATTTTAAATAGATATTTAGTTATAGAATAATGTGGTCAATTTCAAGTAGCGAATAATAAAAAAATATATATTTTAAAGAATTTAATGCTTCAAGCTTAAAATACATTAGTTGTGGGAACAGTTTGAAATACAAAACAAACAAAAATTGAGGGCGCTGCCATACTTTAAAAGGTTTTAAATGACATTACAAAGTTGGTTCGTAGAAAAAGCAAAGTAAGTTAAAAAAATACAATGATTCAAGTGCACGTGTTTTAATTAACCAAACTGTATTCAGAAATTGGTGGTACTTAACTTTTTTTAAACCTCTTTTATTATTTAACGCTTTGCAAGGAAGATTATTACATGGAAAGCATTTTTTTTTAATTTTTGAAATTTTACGTATCTAATTAACCATGTATTAAATGTTTTATAAATAATAAATAAACTCAAAATCGCTAATCAAATTCGTAATTTTTTTTAAATCTTCAAAAATGAATTATGAAGTTTTGCGTTGTTTTAAAAAAACAAACTGTCAAACGCGAATGTGTGAAAGCATTTGAATGTGAAGAATATATTTCAAAGTCGAAGTGAGTAACTTGGTTTTGCCATAGTAAGACATTTCGTACGCAGGTTCTCACTTCCCCATGATGTATTGTCTGCAGAGTGCATAGAAAACGTTGAGTAAAATACCATAGAAGAGTGCCAATGTACCGGCAGATGTGAGCTTCGCTGTAGCTAGAAACAAATAACGTTACTTCACGAAGATTATTTCACAGTAAATTTTCATATGTAGTAATTTATTGCTAGAAAGTATTAGCGCTTGTTGTACAAATTATATTATTAAGCAGTGGGTAAATACCGCGCGGGGAGGCACAGGGAATGTAATGTGTAAATTATCACCGAGATATACGTCCTGCCCGCTATTTCAATAACATTGTAATTATTGTAACAATGTTATTACTCGCGTTGTAATTTATCTGCCGCCTTCTCACTTATTATTTTAGTATAACTAGAAAGCTCGGTACATTACGACAAACAAACAAATACGCTGTTGGCTGTTGCAGCCATTCTTTGAATAAATTTCCTTGGTAAAATAAAATTATATTTCTCGAGTTTCTGGAATCTTGGAGAATGACTCGGGTGCAGTACCGTTTGAAGTCATTCATGGGGGCTAATGAATGGCAAAGTGCAAGATATAAAATGCTTTACAATGAGAAGATGCATATATTGTATTTTGATGTATAATAGAAGCATTTATTTTTTAATAATAATCATATGGATACTGATACTGGTTGGTCTGATATTCATGGGCATATATATCAAGATTTTGTCGTCGTTAAACAAACCAATTTTATCCCCGTTTCAGTGTTCGATGCCTGAAGCACCAAGCAAACACACACACACACCCTTTTATTTGTATGGCAATGTATAGTCTGACATTTTATAGTAGACAAAAATTTATTGTGTAAAATATTTTAAATGACAACACAATGGAAATTGTTTTAAGTTTAAAAAAGCACAATGGTCCAAGTGCATGTTTAAACGGTATGCAGAAATTAGTGGTACTTTCCGAATTCACATAATTCTATATCACATTTTAAGACCGTTTTATGTTTAAACTTTTTGCAAGTCAGACAAGTATCCGGAAAAGGTTATTATTTATATTTTTTGTAATTTATATATCAAAATAACCGTGTATTATGGTATATTAGATAAATAAAATTAAACAGGATCAAATTTACAGATCAACAACATAAAATAAAAAAAGTAAAAAAAAAAAAAAACGAATTATGATGTTTTGCATTGTTGCTTTAAAATAAACTGTCAAATTTGAATGTAAACTTTTTAAAATATATACGATGTTAAATTTTAACAATCGTATATCAAATAAAATAATAAATATTCCAATTTAAAAGCATTAATTTTCTTTGAACCACTTCAATTAAATATTATGATCGACCTGTTTTGTTAGTAACCTTCCTTCATCAGGGCCATATTAACGAAGTTTTGTAAGTACCCTTCCTTCATCAGGGCTATATTAACGAAGTTTTGTAAGTACCCTTCCTTCATCAGGGCTATATTAACGAAGTTTTGTAAGTACCCTTCCTTCATCAGGGCTATATTAACGATGTTTTGTTAGTACCCTTCCTTCATCAGGGCTATATTAACGAAGTTTTGTAAGTACCCTTCCTTCATCAGGGCTATATTAACGAAGTTTTGTAAGTATCCTTCCTTCATCAGGGCTATATTAACAAAGTTTTGTAAGTACCCTTCCTTCATCAGGGCTATATTAACGAAGAAAGAGTACTTTCGAAACCGGTCGATCATTATATGAAATTGAAATGGTTCAAAACAAATTTACGCGTTTGTATTATAATTATAGCAAGCCACAAAGTAAATGCTTTTTACGAATACGTAATAGATATTCCGTTCAATTTCATATGATCTCCTTTGTAGCTTGCATTGAGGGTAAAGAAAACGTAATACGTGCTCCCATATGGCGCCAATTTAAATATTTTACCGCGTAATGCTTTTAAACGTTGAGATTAATTGTTTGTTGGCGGGTGTGTACATACGAAATATGAAATCGAATAAATTGTCATTGTAGGTTTAAAGGTCAAGTCCTTCAAGAAACTTATACAGTATTTTTATGAGTTTCTCGAAGGACTTGAGCATAGAACCTAGAATAACAATTTAATCCATTCATTTTCCGTATCCAATCGGAGGGGATCGATATTCTCACGCAAGTAGTTTTTTTTTCTTTAATTCTCTTAGAAATAACATTCTATAACCTATAATACATACTTGAATTTATTTGCGAACACACAACTGACTAACATTAGCCAAATAATAGTGAAACATGATATCTATGGCGAAAACCGCCCTGCAGCCGGCGCAGTGTGCTAGCTTTCATGTGGGGACTGTCGGCCTGGAACCGGGCTGTAGTTTTCTTAAGCCTTAACGGCTGATCACAATTTTAACAAACGCTGGAACGGACCGAGAACTGGGGACGGTTAAAATTTGGCATTGATCGCCGATTTAGTCGTCAAGCAATGGGAAAGGCGTCGACAAGTAGGTATGTTTCGGATTTTAAAAATTAGTTCGAATTCTTTTTACATTAATATCTAAATTTGAAATTTGAATCACCTCATAATCTTATTTCTGTGGAATCATTTTAAAGATATTATGGCTTGTGAAGTGGAGTACTGTACCACTGTATTGCGAATGCTGCGGGGACAAGGGGGGACTGCGGGCGGGTGTTTTATTTCGAATCATTTTTAGTTTATTTATTTATTTATTTAGGAGACCAACAGTTTGCGTAAAAAAAATTATTATGATAAATAAGTAATATAAACAAGATCATTTTCAGATTTCCACTTGGTTATTGTAATACATTCGAGTGAAACTAATGATTTTCTAAGAAATCAAAATAAAATTAAAAAGATAATTATACGATATAAAGGAGTTATGTGGTGTGGAAAGGAAGGATAAAGGAGGGGGCTGGGGTTAATATAGTTGAATTGTATGTGTGAATTTATATTAATAAAAGAACAATACAAATAGTGTATATGTAGTATGAGGTGAGTAGGTACCTGAAATTTGAACCACTATAAGCGTGAACGAATACATTCAAACGTGCGCTCTTTAAAATGATCTCCCTGCTTGTTCTTAATGAGCCCTTCTTCTATAATAAAATTACGATGCATTTATCAATTATTAAGTATGGCAATTTATAACAAAACTTAACAATTCACATGATTTGCTAAGCCTTCGGTTAATTAGATAAATGCACCAACTAAATGCATTCAAATCGATGGGAATCAGAATACCAACACCACAACGCCATCCATTATGTTGATGGGATTCATGTAAGTACATAATGTTTTGATAGTTACAAAGACCATAAAAATCGTACAGAGGGAAAATGTAAACAAGTGCCTGGGAGTAGCCGTGCTTCTGAGTAATTACTTTTCATTAATAAATATTAATAGATGTAGCAGACCGACCAGCGAACGGATGTCGATGGTTTGCTTGCAAATTTAAACTGCCTCTGATTAGAGTACTGAGCGTATTTTAATGACGGCTACTGCCCATAGGTGGTACTGCACTCACAGCCTTATCTGCACGGCAAGGCATCGGGGGTGACTTTACCAAGGGGGCCGTTCTACAGTTTATACACATCACGAATCTATTTGGGTAGTTTATACCTTTTTACGTATTGGGTCGAGAGTTGCATGTCGACCTTATTCCGTAAGATATGCAGCGGGAACCCTCAGCACGAGCAACATTCGCACTGGAATTCAGACGTTACGTCCCATGGGCCGTAGACATGTCTAGTGAAATATTCCGTGGTATTACCGTCCGTTCGATGAATTCCAATATTGATAATATGTGAGGTTCTCTTCATGCTAGAATACCCCTAATTATCTACGAGTACGTCCAGTTACAGTAGCAACAGAGGCTTGTTAGCTGGATTCCATAATTATTAAGAAATAATTATTGCTACCGACTTTAGTTTTTCATTATTGTAGCGAGTACAGATTGACAATAAATTACAGAAATCCTACTAAAGTTTTTAAATATCATGGAATACCGATATTGGAATAATTTATTGCAATATTACATGCACTTAATTGTTTGTGTTTGAATCTGTTATTTTTTTTACGAAATAGTCCATTTCTTCTATAATTATGTAATATATTTATTAAAAAAAAAATCATGCACTTTCCAAGCAATCATCTCGTTTATAAAGCGTTCCTGGAAAAATAAATTACCTTTCAATATAACGTAGAATCATGTCCCTTTGGAAGGTACCATAAAATTCTGAACACTGTATACGTACTTATAAGCCTAGTGCTCCTTTATAGGTACATTATTTTACGATTGATCCATCTTGGTGTTCTTTTGAAGTAATTTAAACGATTGCAGAGTCCTCTATTTTTAAAACTATTATTTATCACACTGTATCTATACACATGTACTGTATTATATTCTTAGATAACATCCATTTAGCAAATAGTAATTTCGTCGTTGATATCCGTAAAGTATTTACTTTAAACCGAATTCCCAGCCGACTCCATAATATAAATTAATTTTCCTTTGCCCCTCCGGCGAGAGAAGCACACATAATGAAGTTCCTCTAGCATTACATGCTTCATTTAAATCCATTCGTCGTTGTACGTTAAATGTTACATACGTAGTATATCTATATTGTAAAAATGCAACACCGCCGGTAGTGCTAAAGAATTCGTTACCCACTTACCCAACAGTGCGGCAAAATACGATCTTGATTCAAACAGTTCCATGTTAATGAATATTTATATTTGAATAGTACACTAACGACTTATTGTTTCTTTACATTTTTACATAAAATAATTTATTCTTTAAATTAATCTACAAACGATATATCGTTTCGTCCGATTGTGTTTTATCACCCGGCCATTCCGAGTTGTTCGCATATTTATTGTCGGATAAATAATAATATTTTATCTACTTTAATTGTTCCTGTAATTGCGAAACAGGGCTACTGCTGTAATTCACATTTGGTTTTCATCATGGCGTAGGTAGGTGTGTACGCAAATGTTGGTAGGTGGCAACAAGTGGTTCCACAGAGGGCTTAACAATATGACTTATTATTAATGTCTACGCTTTGTAGGCAAAAACTTATCGATTTAATGTATTTATGACAGCTGTCGACCGTGATAGGGCAGAGGTGAGTGACCCCACTCACCTGGTTGAATAAAATACATATATTTAAATAAAAAAGTTATTGCTAAACAAACAAACAAACATATATGTTTTCAACGGACTGGATTATAAATGTCTTGCGCACAAAAAAAAAATTAAACAATAATATGAATAATTTTCACCGTATTTGAATTATGTGTTCTGTTGACATCTAATTAATGAAGCTTAAAATAATGTGAAAATACACTTCTTCAAAGGGTTATTGGTGATGACTTATATTCGCTTAGTAGCCGATTTATATCATACGACCAATTGAAATTGCTTTTATACTGGTTTTATTTACAATATTTAATTGTTTTTCTATTTATTTGTGATTGCAACCAAGGCAAGGTAAGCAATCTCAACTAACACAACACAATTATTATCCGTTAAAAATATGATTTTTTTACGGGGGAGGTAAATAATATCGGTATTTGGAGGATGTTTAAGTTTTCAATGTTATTGTTTAGTTTTTATTATAATTTATTTTTTAAATTTATATTTTTCTCGAGTCTTTCAAATTATGAAAAACCTCCGATAAATGTAGACTAGCTTTAAATAAAGCGGTTAATTTTTCGGTTGGGAGTTCGTATCTATTGCAATTTTTCTTCCTGCCCTCCGGTTTTATTTTTCTGATTTTCATATTTTCTACTCTATTTCTAAGTATTCAAAAATTTCGAAAAAAAAGTCTTGAAAAAGTTTACTGGCAATCCTGAAAATAAATCGTAAGAAAAGGTAAGAAAAAATAATATTTTTTGTTGAAAGTAGGTAGGTACCTATATAATATTCATCGTGTTTTCTTTACTACAAAGCTAGTAAAGTTATAGCAAGCGTAGAACAACACACAGAAATTTCAAATATTGCTTGACAAGGATAACTTCCAGGCGGTAAAATAGGAAATTTTCAAACTAACGAGCCATTTTTGTAAATTCAATGATTGCTTGTCCATAAAATCTAAACTAGCGTGTCACCGACTGTAATGATACAGTCAAGTTGTGATTTTTTTTTTGGCCTTTTTAAGTCGATATTATAATAGTTACAATGAACATTATAATAATTGTTCACAAGTATATAAGTGGCGTCGTCTAGAGACAGTTTCCAGGTCAGGTGAAGTATCAGAACGGGAAATAAGAGGCGGCGAGGAAAGCCGTTATGAAAACTCAGGCGTCTCTAAGAGGAAATCTCCAACGAACCTTGACGCGCCGCTCAGCACTGAGAATACGTAGCACATGAGAGTAACACATCGGAATTTAATGTGAGGCAGGTCGTGTGTTGGTACCAGTGCAAGCTCACTGGTTCGTGGAGTTTTCTTCTCTTCTCTTGTATTCTACTCTATTTCATTGACATACTAAAACTACTGAAACTTCACTGGTTAAATCAACATGTCAAAATGAGTATAAAATCCCGAAAAAAATGACCCCAAATGTATATCGAGAAATCTATTAAATTAGAATATATTTCTATTCGAAGAATAATTCTATTCCTGAAAGGTCAAATGGAGCAGAACGAATAACAGAATATTTAACTTTTTGGTCGTCACGTTACTGGAATTGTTTAAATCTAATATCGCTTAGTAACGCTTTGGAAGTTTTATTTGTACGACACACATGGCTATTGATCCATTTACAGGAACCAGTGGGCTATAGCATCCTTATTTTGGGAATATTTTGTAGCAGTACGAAATGAGGAAGGCTAAAAAGAGGAAAAAAATATTGCCAGAGAAATACCGCGATAACGATTCTGGTTACTATACATAGATAAAGAATTTTCAAAACTACTTCAGTTTGTGGAAATTGACTCTTATTGAAATGTCAGATTTACGATGCCCATGCAATTGTAAATTACTTGCTTACAATTTGTTTCTTTTAAAATAGTAGGTAGGCACATATATATACATAATATATGTATGCTCTAATACAATCCTTGACAAATGCATGATAATTCTATATTTTTATACGCTGAAATGTCAGCTGTAGAACGTTATTAAAAGCTAGGAAATATCAGTTAACTATATCCCGTAATATTTTTTTTAAACCAGTGCTTCCCAAACTTTTTAGATTCGCGGCACCCTTGCTAAATCCAAAATTTTCAAAGGCTCCTGTGACAATTTTTAAATCGAGCAATTCTTAAATTTCACAGCAAGTGCCGAAAAACCAGCTTTACGGTCCCCCTGGGAGAAAGCCGCGGCGCTCACTTTAAGAACCACTGGTCGAGGGCTATAAAATGGTTTAGATTTATGGGAAAATAGTATGGAAAAAAAGTGATATAGCGTATCGAAATTTTGACAAGAGCGCGAAAAGAAAAAAAACATATAAAATCACCAAACAAAGGTTTCACTTACTGTTAAATCGATGTAGGCAGGTAATGAAATTTCTAGATGTGTCCATTATAGAAAAAAAATACAATTTGCAGCAACAAGTTAACTGAGCGTCAATAGACTTAATTTCGCCAAAAAAAAACTAGTGCCATTTGATTGGCGATAAGAACTGTTGATACCCTTAGCAATATCATCCATTGGACAAGATCGATACAATGTTAGCTGTCCACCTATTTGAATTAAGAAAAAAATGTGGTTTGATGATTCGAACCCAGCAAATACTGGCGTATTGATTACAACATGCGTACACGGGAGGTGTCGAAATATACACAAATTAAAGCGTGTGAATAACATCTAAACAGAGTGTTAAATATTATATGTGGAAAATCACCTTTTTTAATGGAATTAATAATAATAATATTTATTTATTTGAAAGACACATTATTTAACTACCAAATGTAAAAAAGTTTAGTTCATATTAAGTACAGTTATACAAGAATAGAAGGAAAAAAATCGAGTATTGACATAATATGTTAATATAATGTATATGGAAAAAGTATAACAATTAAGTATAAAAATATGTGAAGAAGAGTACAGAAAAAAAACAATTGTGTATACCAGATAATTTTAGTATAGTGTAATAATTATTGTAGAATAATATTTAAGTTCAAATAGATGAAAAATATGAGTAATCGTGTACTTATACCAGATAATTTGAGTATAGTAGTATTTAAGTATGAAGAGATGAAAAAACACATATTATAGAGTAAACAATTATGTATATGTGTTTGATTGGTACTACTACTAATTAAATTCAATTACATAACATGCAAAGACTCTTAAAATGTGAGCTCAGACTTTATGTAATTTGTGCTGCTTTCTTCTCTGGAATATTTTTACACTATTTGGAAAAAATGTAACCTTTCTGTGGTACCCCATTCTAAGGTCACAGTGTTCACGATTTTGTGTAGGAATAATAAAGCAGGTCAAGTTTCTTTGTCGTTGTTTTTTAAATTCTTAAATCATGAAGATAATATAGCATGAGTATTAATCTTTGTTAGGTTGCAACATCGTATTTATATTCTTCCTTCCCTTGTTACTGAGACAATGCAACTATTTTAACTGAAAACATTATTTTCATTACGTAGTATTATTAAAATATCATTTACATGTCTAAAAATACATAAAAAGGACTATTTTTTAATCTATTTATTTGTAAGAAACAAACAACTTTTAATACAAATATATATATACAAAGGAAGTTTAACAAAGGGTAAGCCAAGGAAGTTTCTTGTGCTAACAGTGGTTAAATACAGACGTTTTATTTATGAAGCTAACAAGAAAAAGAAAAAAAAAGAAAATAAGAAGGAAGTGGGTAGAGGAATAGGAAGCTAGGATCGGGACAAGGAGATGGTGTCGACACATTTTATACTCGTGCATCAATTTGTGTTCGTACGTATTACTTCGGTTCGATATTTCGAAAGGGTATTAAATACTGTCGATGTTGTGAAATTGTACGTTATATTGCGTACAAATACTGGGAATTGGAGAGTTTATCCTAAGATTGGTCCCGCATGGGGGCAAATAAAAAAAATCTGTTTTTCATTGGATAATCAGAAAAGATATAGAAAAAAAACTACTGATGGAAGTAGGGAAAACTCTGTAAATCTGACCTAAACCCAACCTAACCTAGCCCAAATCGCTGAAATGTTGTAATCGTTGTAATTGACGGCCTCCATGGCCGAGAGGTAAGGCTCTCGACTACGAATCAAATCCCGGCGTGCGCAAGTAAATTTTATTTAATTAATTTTTGTTCTTTCACAATTAATTAAATTAAAAAATAATATATAGTATATTTGCGCACGTTCCAGAGTGGAAGATACTCTCAGTATCGCCCTGGTGAAAGACCACCATTCAGAATTGAAACGTTGCTTGAAATGGCTTATAGCCGTGTTTGGTGACCAGATCTGAATAGCCAGGTATTTCCCAACCTTCCTCTTCCCCTCCCCAATACCTTCAGCCTCATAACATTCTCAATTGGTAATGCCATAGTCTCACTGGCTCCAGACGGTTGGGAGCAGTTGGGACTCTTGTGCGGTATTCATATGAAAAAAATCGTCAACACTCACGTTTAAAAGTAAGAGGTTTTTTTAATTTTCTACGATATAAATTAGATTTTTGCATAGTCGTTGAACGTTTGATTTAATTTAATTTTAAAATTTTATTTTGTTATTAATTAAATATAATAATGTTATATTTAAAATATGCAAGTATTTTAGTTTTTTTTTATTATTGTGGCAGCTGCAATTTTTTTTTGCATGTTCGACGACAGGCAAACTTGCTTTCGACATATTCGCATTTAACATTGATCGGTATGAAGGCGTCTGACACCATTATCATTTATATTACATGTCTATACGGCAGTGTAAAATATTCTGAAATGCGAATAATTAAAAAAAAAAAATAGATACACCCAATATATTTTAATTTAGCTGCCAAATTACTAAAAATAAATAATCAAGAATATGTTTTTGAGCTAATGCTATCATAATAACAATCAATATAATGAATCACATAAAGCCGGCTTTTATAATGGCCATTTGACCGATTTGTCCTTCCCACACAAAAAATAATATTGAGACAACTTATTGGAAACGCCAATATCTTATATATTTTTTTTCGCTTTTGTGGTTTGGCCATTTGGCGTCTTGTCCAGGTATTGGTGTGAGGTAGCAAACAATAGTATGTTTATTTACAGATACAAATTGTATCACTCACATTATCAGAAGTGCTGTAGTTTTATACACAGTCGAGTAGGCTACCCGTTTTTACAACGGAAAAGAAACTGTATTTATTACAGAGTGCCGCAATTATTCTACTAACTAGACAAGGAGAGCGTGTTTATAATAATTAACTGATAATTTTACACAAACTAGACAAGGATTTCGAATCTATTATAAAATATTGCCCTTTTTGTGCTAGAGAAAGATAACGTATTTAAAAAAAAAATAAAACTGCATATTATTGAAAAAATGTACATATTTATAATATACATGTAATAAATAATAATTTTATTTAAAACATTATTTAATAAATAAATATCTGCATGTTTCGAAACCAATGGTTAATAGATAATAATTAATTTCGTGTTGAATTCAATTCAAAATAATACAAAAAATATATGTATATTAAAAAGTCAGTCTTAAATTAATTTTCACATTAATACCTACGTTTAGAAAAATTATTGTTATTTTAGTAACTTGGTTGTTACTTGATTTTGTTTGATTTTCTAATATAGATATAATATTTATAAATTAATAAGAATTACTTTGTTTGGACTAAAGTTTTTAGTATATAAATATCTGCATGTTTCAGAAGAAAATAGCCCTTCATAGATATTTATGTATAATTTTTTATTGTATAATATTAATTACATACAATGAGGAACTTATACCCGCTAAGCCACTGCAAGTAGCTTGTCAGCAGGAGTTTATTTCAACAATATAATATAATACAATAAATTATAATCATCATACAAATGTTGGGCAAAATTATTATATTTAGGCGCATGCATGTTATGATCAATGTACGTAAGTTGAAAAAAATAATTAAAAAAGCATTACAGTTTTGTTATTGAGATACTGGAGTCCAATTTTATAACACTGATTTAAATAATATTATAAAAATTTCAATATCATAAAAAATATCAATATTTTAAAAAATATCAACATTTTAAACATCAACATTATAAAAATACCAATATTATAAAAATATCAATATTATAAAAATACGAATATTATAAAAATACCAACATTGTAAAAAATATCAATATAATAAAAAATATCAACATTAATATTACGAAAATATAAATATTTCGTAAATATCAGACATATCAAAGCATCTGTAAGTATTAAATAAATTGAAAAAAAAAATAAAAAAAATATATATATATATACATACATACATAAAACATTATTATTATTATTAAATAGTTGTTTAAACAAAATAATTTTTATTATTTCATTAAAAATAATCCCATAGACTGCATGTATTATTCTACACACCTCAAACGAAGAACTTATTGTATAAAATCGTTAAATGCATTCACAGTATTATAGAAAATTTATATTATTTAGTTACAAAAACTTATTGTTGTAACCTTAGAGTGCAAAATTCGTTGTAAAGATAAACTATTTGTATACTTACGTTTCTACTAACTGGACAAAGGAGGTAACCGTTTTTATTACATGAAAGGCTATTTTTATGCACAGTAAACAAGAATACTGAATAGAGTTAAGGGTAATACTATATTTATAAATAAGTTCAAACTAAAAGCTCATTTTATTGCATGTGCTCCATAATACACACAGTACTATTTTAATTACATAAACAACACGAAGATTTGTGTAAATACAGAAAACGCAATGTTTACCTCAACAAGCAAAGGAAACAACGTAGGTGTGTAGCACAGTTCTCTTTGAATTGAAATAATTTCTACTGCATTTCACAAAAATTTAATATTATCGTCTACTTTTAGAATACTTCTATTTCTGTACCTATCGAACATTGCATTCACTCTCTGTATCACGGGAGGGTCGGTCTCGGTAATCGATCAGCCATGGCCTATTATCGTCTTGTCCTTTTCGTAAAGGAAAATAAATGGAAAATTAAATAAGCTTGGGTAGGAGAGGGGTAAAATTGCCCGTTGTCACTGAGATTCACTGGGATGTATGTATACTTACAGTTACAGTATCTATTCGTTACCCGTCATAGCCACTTACTATCTATAAGGGTAAAATCAATGTTTATGGATTGAATGAAGCATTGGACTGAACATTGGACATCTTAAATAAAGTGCATAGTCCGATGATGCTTTTGACGTTTTGTGTATTTTGAAATTTAAGAATATCTCTTAGCTTTCGGGGAAAAAATGCTCGTTTCTTTAGTTAGTTAGGAATAGTGTAAGTGGTTGGAAAGCAGTCGTACCTCGGGCATAACGAAAGTTAAGCATTATGCAAGTATTTAACTTTAACGCCTCCAGCTAAGGAAGAAAGCAAGATATGTTATCCAGAAAACTTGGTTGTTGAATCATCATCGACTTATTTTTCGAATACGTATAATGGTTTATTCAATTTATATCCAAGTTCAAGCATAACAATGAAAAGCCCTTCGTAAGTAATATTGGTAACCTTGTATGATCGAAGTTGGTGAAATCCAAAAAAAAATTATCGCTGTAATATTTTGGATTTGCTCACGAAAGCACTGCGTTTGTCAGAGTATATAAATACGTTAAGTATTTACAATTGTTTCACTATTTCCTCACGAGGACAACGGCACTTATCCTTTAGAGCGATCATGATGGAAAATGCATTAATATGATAATAGGATTATTCAATTATACGAAATCAGAAGACAAAAATAAAACTAGCGTCCCAAGATATGGAGCATTTTATTTACAAATTAATACAATACGCCCACATGTTTCAAATCTTCAATAAGAAAAACTTATCGTGTAATTATATATTAGAGTATTTATTATAACGGTTATTATTACTTTTTGTATCCCTCATTATAAAACCAATTCCAAACAAAACTCTTTTATCTACTGATCTACATACTCATTCAACTTACATTATTACCACATTGAGATTTTTAACTCAACTATACGTGGTATTAAATTAAAATCCATTACACGACTGCTCTCAGACTAGATAACTCAAACCACCTTTCCATCTACTCCAGTCCTTTGTACCTTTATCCCACTCCTATATATATCGTTTAAGCTAACTCATCTAAAATTGTATGTTGTCATACTTTACACATTGTACTATTTATCATTCGCAGTGAAAGTTTTATAATTGGCATGAATTATTATTTTTATTGTTATATATATGTAAATTATGGATTTGTTGTTAATTTTCCGAAAGAAAAATTAAAACGTATTTTAGTAATGAGAAGTAGTTTATTTCATGGTGATGCCTACATTATGTAATGATTTGAGATGGACAATCGAAAAACTGTTGTGTTTGTTACTGGTTGCTCTAACCGGTCGAACTGTCCCTCCACCACAAAAATAGGTTTATTATTCGAAACCTTCGAGGTTTTCTAACTAAATTCACGAAACCCAAATAACAGAGACCATTACTCCTGACCACCGTGTACAGAATTATGTTTACAGCCCCATAAATACATACCTCGCATTATTCAATTGTAAAGATCGAATATTTGATATCTTTAATCTACGAAAATATCACTATTTAACAAAGGTATTACAGAAATTACAACAAAACGAAAAACTTGTATCCAATTTAGTTTTTCGCTTCGCTGGTCAATATAATGGTTTATTATATTATTATTTATTACCTTATGCCGGCTGTATAATGTAACACAACCGCTCATTTCCGAAATAACTTATGCGATGGACGGCGATGATTTCTTTCGCGTTTTTTTTCGTTAGTTCTTATTTCGTTATTTATAAATTATGTGTATTTATAAGATGTATTAGTTGTACGTACAATTATTTGTAATTTATCATCTAGTTTACAAATATGATGAATCGGTAGATTATTACTACAATTAAATAAACATTAAGTATGTTTTCTTTTCTTTGCATTGAAAGGTGTAATTAGTTTACATCACCATTCGCAGAGACCTTTAATTATTATATAATTGTTTCGTGTATCGATCGTATTATTTATTACTTTTTATAGATTTCCGCGTCGATTGGGAGTAATTCATCATTGACACTTGTACCGAATACTCAACCCATTCTCAGAGATGTTTCTCCAATGTGAATTCATCCTTTGGTCAGCACATTCTTCCTTTGCCGTATATCTATCGGGGATTTATACTTTTAATTGTCATTATTTGTCCAAATTGGTTACTGCAGTTTTTATTATGTCCTCGTCTTTGGATATTCTTGTCGTGACTTGTGCATTTGTTACTTGAACCAGCGAATTCTCAATATGTGACGATAATCACAATAGGTTTAAAAGCTAAGTAAGTCTTTTCTTTCGCTTTTGTCGGATTCCACGTTTGTACTTTGTACTAGACTAGGTATAAAATTCACAATTCAGAATATAAAGGTTGCTTGAAATGGCTTTAACGGTATTTCGTGATTAGATCTGATAGTCAGATACATCGCAAACCATTCTTCTCCACCTAACCTTTCCTTCCCCGTTCCTTCAGTTTTCAGCATAACCCAATAGCTGCGAATGCCATGGTCCCGCTGGTTATTCAGATAAACATAATAAAAAGTAGTTCCCGACGCCACAATGTGAGCTGCATAAAAACAAGCTACTTAAATAAATCCCACAAACAGTCGTCATATTATTTATTAATCAATTGGAAAAAAACCGAAATCGCCGCACTGAAACAACACAAAAGAATAACGCTCCAGTTCCTTCGCGTCAATTCGTAATTCCTATAGAGGCGGTACATACTCACATTGTTCGAGAAACGAATTTAAATATTGCTCACAATAAAAATAAATATTGGAGTGTGTGGGTACCGCGGCGGGCCATTTGCAGCGCCGAGAATGAAAAAGTCTGAAAAAGTCGACTGTTGTCCTTTGTTTGATACTATTGCTTCGTTATGTATTTTTTGTTATTTGCCGTGTTGTTGTTTTAATGCTGAAACATAAAAATGCTGGCTCTCCATCGGGCGAAATTTATAACAGCGTTAATTAAAATACGGGTCCGCTACCGGAGTGTGTACCCCCTAGTAGTTAGGTACCCGGCACTGTGCGGCGGGTACCGCAGCTCGTCAGCTGTATTGATGGCCATTTCCTTATTCTGCCTGTCCGCAATCGTTACTGTTTTCACTTTGTTTTGTTACCCTTGATTACTCTCTTTTCAAATGGGTAGTTGACTCATTTTGTTAGGAGCGGGACTCATGGTACCAGCTCGACAGTACGTCTCAATTGAACGATGACTCATTTAAGAGCCGACATAAGAGCTGACTCCCAGTTCATGAGCTCATACCATAGTTCATACGACTTCCAGCTCCTACGATTCCCAGCTCCCAGCGTATAGGTAGGTACAAAACGTCCAGATGCCAGACTGTCAGGTGCCGTTCACATATTGTAAAATGCCTACACATTTATTCTTATCTCCACGGTCGTGGGCATAATTTAGCCGTTTATAAATTAGACACGCACACGTTGATTTTATTTAAACAAATTAGAACAAAGGATATTATTTAAATATGCGTCATCATAGAAATACTTAAGAATACTATCGTAAGAACATATGAGTAAGGTTGATAAATAAACAATATTTCTTAAGTGGTTCCAAGGTTTGTCAAAAAGAGTCACAGTTTAATTGGGCCGCGGTACGGTTAACCGGGAGTCGTACGCTCACGGCACATCAAAATGAGCCGGCACAAATGAACGGCTCGTTCATGAATGACTCATCACTACCGGGTACCCACTTTTTAAAATGTAAATCAATGAGGGCGTGTAGATGATATTTTTAAATCAACCCTTCTGAACTAGTTAAGTATTATCGTTCTTATTTATTTTGTGTTTTGCTTATCGATTATAAATTTCTTTACAAAGCGGTACATGCTTACCCAGTATTATTTTTTTACGGGCATTCGAAACATCATTTTAACGCTTCACTCTCACAGATGGCGTTAATTTAAATATTTTGGAAAAAAACACTTTTAGCACATAATGCTTTTAAATATTGAGATTAATGCGTCTTTTGGCCAGTAACTTATAAAAATACTATATGTATCAGTATTACAATAAAAAGTTGTATATTTATCTTGGAGGAATTCCGCTTTAAAGATTCAATAACAATTTCTTCGATTTCATATTCCGCATGTACGCCCGCAAACAAGCGATTCATCTCAATATTTAATAGCATTACTAGCTAAAAGAGTTATTTAAAAAAAATAATTTAACGCCATCTATGAGCGCTTAGCGTTATAATCATGTTTCGAATGTCCTTAACTCGACCCTTCTAAAATATACATGGAAACTAATTCAGTGTTATTCTTGGAATTTTCACTATATTTTGTTACATTTGATTACTTATTTATATCAAAATATCTAGATACTTAAATTGTAATACCTAGGTACTTAAATTAAAATATCTAGAAACTTAAATTAAAATACCTAGAAACTTAAATTGTAATACCTAGATACTTAAATTAAAATACATAGAAACTTAAATTAAAATACCTTGATAGTTAAATTATAATACCTAGATACTTAAATTGTAATACCTAGAAACATAAATTAAAATACCTAGAAACTTATATTAAAATACCTAGATACTTAAATTTTAATACCTAGAAACTTAAATTAAATTACCTAGAAACATATATTAAAATAACTAGGTACTTAAATTGTAATACCTAGATACTTAAATTAAAATACCTCGATACTTAAATTATAATACCTAGATACTTAAACTGTAATACCTAGAAACTTAAATTAAAATACCTAGAAACTTATATTAAAATAACTAGGTACTTAAATCGTAATACCTAGATACTTCAATTAAAATACGTCGATACTTAAATTATAATACCTAGATACTTAAATTAAAATATCTAGATACTTAAATTAATATACCTAGATACTTAAATTAATATACCTAGATACTTAAATTAAAAAACCTATAAACTTAAATTAAAATACCTTGATACTTAAATTAAAATACCTAGATACTTAAACTGTAATACCTAGAAACTTAAATTAAAATACCTAGAAACTTATATTAAAATAACTAGGTACTTAAATCGTAATACCTAGATACTTCAATTAAAATACGTCGATACTTAAATTATAATACCTAGATACTTAAATTAAAATATCTAGATACTTAAATTAATATACCTAGATACTTAAATTAAAATACTTAGATACTTAAATTAATATACCTAGATACTTAAATTAAGATACCTAGATACTTAAATTAAAATACCTAGATACTAAATTAATTAAAATGTAATTAAGTAAGAAACGTGGGCATATAGAAGATATTTTTAAAACAACTTTTCGACATATATGTACATATCTGAACCAGTAATGAACGACCATGACTAGGTACCTACTTACCTAAATACAAATCAATGGCGGTATTTGATGATATGTTTAGCTTAAACCTTCTAAATTATAATGTGGTAGTGAAGTAGTTACGTATTTTTAGCAGACCACAGTTCAAATATATCTAAATATTTAAGCCGATCGTTTCAAATCAATTTTAGTTACTTTTATTTTCTTTGTACTTTACTTCTTCTAATGACGTAATGTGTGTATATTCCTACTTCCTTTCTCCCTCCTACTCAACTGCTATATGTGCGTACTTAGACTTAGGCCTTGACTTCTGGATTGAACGGACACGCGCCAGCGATTAGTTCAAAACAAAACTCAAGACATAAGGCCTCTGAAGATGGACAGTGTGATTTGTCCGAAACGTCAGGAGTTAAAAAGTCCCTTCTAAGGACTACATTACGCGGGTAAACCGAGAAAATTATTCTACATCTTACACCCGTGAAAATCTCAACCATAACACATATATCTACAACACTTGAATACTAAATGAATCTCAGGTATACAGCGCAAAAAAAAATTCTCGAAACAGCAAAAACCGGTGGTTGGAGATATCTGGCGTCATGAAATTTGCGCAGATTTTACCGTATAAAATTTCTAACTCTACGCACTAATTTAAGACTGCAACATCACTTCAATCCTGAGCTACGAAGCTTAGTAATATGGATTAAACAAAAAGATAATAAACACACGTCTGTTCGTTCCATAGCTATTGTCGTGCAGTAAATGAAGTAAGTCAAATTATAAAGGTAATAGGTATTATAAGGATATTTGATTTCTTTCTCTAAATTACCTGTCAATGTTGGTGACATGGTTCGTGACAGTTGATCCCCCGACAGTTGGCCCCTCGACAGTTGACCCCCCCGGCAGTGGGCCCCTCGACAGTTGGCACCCCGACAGTTGATCTCTCCGACACTTGATCCTCTAAAACTCTAAAGGATTATTTCTGCTGTACGCTTTCATTTGTAAAGGAATTATGCAGAGAGGATATGCGGCCGTATAACAAAAGTCGATATACTTCCATCTGCAGGTGTCTTGAGTGGAAATGGGCTACATAAAATAATGCCGAGTCACCGAAGGAGTATGCAGTGAGGATATAAGGTCGAACAATAAAGTACGACATATGTATATATCGACTTTTGTTATACCGCCGCATATCCTCTCTGTATACTTACTATGCAAATGAGGACGTACAGCAGAAATAATCCTTCAGGGATCAACTGTCAGAGGGATCAACTGTCGGGGGGATTAACTGTCGGGGGCCAACTGTCGGGGGGCCAACTATCGAGGGATCAACTGCCGTATAATCGTATTTCATATCTATTTGTCATTGATCAACCCAAAAAAATGTAAAATAAATCCATTAAAACCGTTATATAATTTGTTTTTGTTTTCTTTCCAGGTAAGTCGCAACACCTCCTCGGCCCTCTCTCCCAGTCGGGCACCCTCCACGGGGTAAGTACTCCTACCCAACCCCTACCCCCATGGTTAACCCACTTTCCAGCCAAGACTAGATTCCGATTTGATATTATCAGAATGGAAAGAATTCCACTTTATACAGACCTTGCCTCATACAGCTGAAAACGTATAAACTTTGATATACGCTGCACAGGAATGTTTTTTTTAATCATTTTTTCGCTTTTTCCTAGAAAAATAATACGTTTATATTTCGCCCGATGGTTTCCATGATTTATTCAAGTGCTCGTACAAGATTTGAGTCAATAGAACGTGCAATTTAAATTCTTTGTACTATTCCGTCCTGCTTTATATCCATTTTTTTCTTTATCTAGCCGGAAAATAAAGCAATATGCAACAAAGAAAATGCATCTATTTTCAAAGAAAAGTCATCTTTGTAGGTCGTTCAATATTGAAAGAAAATTACGTTTATAAATTTTGCATTTGCGACAAGAAAATATTGCAAAATTTTTCTAGAAACCGTATTTAATCCATTGGTTTTGATGGAAAACTAATTTCACCAATTTACGTAAAACTTTTCATCTACTAGGTCCCAGAAAGGTCAATGAAGACGAGTTTCACAAGAAATTAGGAAAATTTGTGCTCACTTCTGGCATACGGAAATGCCCACCTTCCCACTTATAACGGTTTATTTCTGGGATTTCTTCATTCGCCAAGTCATGAGCAAGCATGTCAATCGATGACTTATAACTAACTGATAACAAAAATAGTAGTGTTTAACATTAGCTGGATTAAATAGCGGATAAATCAACATATGAATCCGCACACTTTTTAAAAGCGATATAGTCATTAAAAGTATAAAATAAAAAAAAAATAAATAAAAAAATTACCATGAAAACCTAAATTAATTAATAATAAATAATTTAAAAAAAAAAAAAATTGTTTCTTTTTTTACATAATATTAAGCCCTCCGTTGATATGCTTGATGTAACCCTAAGTGACCCCAGTAACCCGAGCTCAGGTATGGGGGCTCCATCGAAGATAGAGTAAAGTTAGCCTCTCGGAAGCTGGGTGTACTGCACAGCGCCCGCAAATACTTCAATAGTGCACAACTGCTGACCCTGTACAAATCGCATGTGGACCCCACTCTAGAACTTGGCAGCCACCTCTGGTCGGGAGCGCCAAAATATCTGAAAAAAACCCTTGACTTTGCAGAAACGGGCGTTCTGTTAAATATATATACCACCTACACTGTAAAACGGATTACAATCTTTGAAGCACAGACGTCAGGTGGGAATGTTGACCTTGTTTTACCGGTATTTCAATGGAAGATGCTTTGAAGAACTAGCGTCATTGATCCTTTTGGTACCGGTGCACAGTCGGGGTTGTTTCTATGACTCGTTCTTGTGTTCAACAGCTCGGGTACGGGATGATTTGCCGGCCTCTGCGTTTCTTTGCTCCTACGTCTCTTCAAGACCCAGGTTCACTCCATCCTATCCTCTAAAAGTTTCTCCACACAGCATCTCCAAAGATGACATAGGCCTTGAGAGAAATTACTTCCCTCTAGGCCTTCTGTTTGGAGAAACTGTAAAAATAAATATATATACATATTTATAAAAGAATAAATTATTTCGGTTAGGTTCGATTAAGGTCAGCACACTTTTTAAAAGTGTGTCGATTCATGTGTGTGTTGAATTATCATGGAACCGGCTGAACTATCCCCACAGGATGCCTTAGGCGATATTTCCAGATCAAATGAGTTTTACAACTCATGGGATTGCCATATAGGAAGACAAAAAAATACCTGGAAGAGTTTTTTTTTAAATATTTTTATTATTTAACTTCTTATCCACCCCCATATTAGTCTCATGCCTATTAATTGAACACTGTATCGCGCTTTAAAATAATATATCCTCGTATTTTGTGGGTTGGATGCTTTCCGTACAAATATGTACAATTGATTGTTACAGCATAAAATATGATGACGTTTCAATATTTTTCTTTTTCGCACATCTTCGTTTACTGTTATAGCTTCTTCCTGCTGTTTTTTTTTTGTTTTATACGCGTTTTGTGTTATTTTTTTTCGGCAGTAATCGTCGACTGCTCCACTTAATGTCTCTGTATGGGAAAGCCATACATATTTTTCGTAGTTGTTTCGTCTTCAGCATAAATCCTTTCCCGGGTACATAGAATTCACCAAAACAGTAAAATCTTACATGTAATTATTCCTTCTGGCAACACTTATACATACATATATATCAAAGTACAACTGTTTTCAGCTCTTTAGGGATATGAGACAGGAAGAAAGTTACTCCATACGAAGGCGTACTACAAAGAATGGAGATATTCGAGCTGCAACACATTGCGCAGTTGAAAATGTTAAATAACGCCCAGTGTATGAACTTATTTGTTTTGCGTGCAACTCTCTGACTGCGCGAAATTCCTTATAATAAAAATAAAGTGAAATAAAAATAAAATATACCTACAGTAAAAAAATATTTGATATTTATAATAATGACCGTCTCCGTGGTTAAGTAGTTACGATCCTCAGTCATAAATCCGGAGGTCGCGGGTTCAAATCCCAGCATATCCAAGTAATTTTTACTACATAGTGTTATTTCACAATTTATTAATTAAAAATAATATATAGTATATTTGCGGCACCTTTCAGAGAGGTAGATACTTTCAGCATCGCCTTGGTGAAGGACCACCATCCAGAATCGATACGTTGCTTTAAATGGTATTACCCGTGTTTGGTGACAGGATCTGAATAGTTGGGTATATCACCACCTTCCACATCGGGGATGCCATAGTCTCACTGGCTCCAGACGTTTGGGAGCAGTTGGAACTCTTATGTGGTACTCACATAAGTTAAAAAAACAGAAAATAGTTGCAATTGCTTAGAAATTACACATGTAAAAGCCCTCCAAATTTCATGACGTCACCCCTTTTCTGCTCAGCAGTTTAGATAAGTTCTGCTCAAAGTGCATGTAGAATATAGAAAACACCAACGACCGCGTATATTGAATTTTTAATGAAATATTTTATCTTTCTCTATGCGTCCAATTCAAAACACATCCTAAACCATAAAAGGTAATGTTTATTCTTTATATAATTGACTGAATTGATTTAAAAAACGAGTTTATTTGAATTCGTAAATCCATTAAAGTTAGTGACCGTGAATTGTAGTCTCGCCCGCGCCCCGCGCCTAGTTCCCCACGTTCGCACAATGCCCATGTTTTCAATAGGTATTGTCGCAAATATATCCCGCCACCCCTTTTGCTTTAATTGCAGCCGTGGAAATGCATATTTTGAGCCTTGTATCTTCGGGTGTGAGGCACGGCTCAAACGCCGCCCCCGCGCCGCCCAGAGGGGTAAAAGCTCGCCTAGTGATATTTCTGTATTCGTATTTGCATTTTTACATAATACATGTGTGCAAAATATTTTTCCACAAAGGGCTAAAGTACACGTACACATGTACGGCGGGGCTGCACAGGCAAACTAACTACGAGAAACTAAAGATATGGGTACTCGGCCTCTCTTCTTTCAGAGCGAGCTTTCATTCGAGCTAGCTACGCGATTGTTGGTGCGGGAGCGCGCCAGGTACACTCGCCGTTCTGCACACATCTAGCACACCTTGCATGCCTCTGCCTCTGCCTCTATTCGTACTTTTTGTTTTTCACGTATTTAATAGCGATCCAAACAATTACACTGATTAACAGCTATAATAATGGCCAACCAACTCGTATTGTTAACACCTTAGCAACGAGGAATACACTCACAAGCTTTTTAACGCTGATGCGATATCGTCCGTTTTAATAAATGCTACAAATAGAATCAGTCGGTAAGTATAATAACAGATACTTACTAAGTGCTTAAATAACCGTTTTTAGTTATCTGTTAAAAATCTTAGATGAGAAATCCTTAAATAACGAAATTTTTTTTGAAATAATTTTAAGTGGGTAATTGCTTCATTGTTAAAAATCACCGTTCATTCGATTGTTCAATTTTAAACTGTAATATTCACGGTTTAATGCAAAACAGCGTCCATCATAATTCCATTAGCTTTTTAAAGATACAACTTTTTGTGTTGTACCTGGGTTACAAAACTATAATATGAAGTAGTATTATATTATTGAGTAATAACAGAAAAATACCATCACATAATAATATGCTTTGAAATTATGAAGGTTTTAATTTAAACCTTTCAAGTATTATCCACCAACAAAAAAATAAGAAAAATATTAGCATTAGTATCATTAGTGCAGTGTAGTTTTTTTTCAGAATTAAAAAAAATAAAAACGTTATTTCATGAAAATATTGTGTAACAAGTATTCGAGTATATTAATTGGACTGGGACTCGAACCCAGGACCTCATGGTCTATCCGGAACCTCGCGCTCTAATCCACTTTGCTACAGCTACTCCAAACCCTTTCCGTCATTTTTATCTGTATCATAATTCGATTTCTAAGAATTGTTAATACAGTCTTCAATTTAATTCAGATATATTTTTGGCTGCTACCCTTTTATCATGACTACAAGATTCTAACAGAATTTATTTGTAATCTTTAGATAGTGTCTCGGATACGTCGGATTTTATTTACATGTGAAACCTGTTTACTTTTTCTACAAGTCTAGGAAAAATATATATTTTTTAATTGAAATTGTGATATATATTTTCTTGATCATTGATGATAATATCAAAAAATAACAACTGAAATATGAAACAGCGGATAGATTGAGAGGTCCTGGATTCGACTCCCAGATGTGACCATAACCTTTTTAATTTTTGTGTTTTTTTCTATTTCATATGTCAAAATGATTTAATAAAATTGATTCATTAGAATTAATAACTCAGCTGACAATTTTATGTAACTTACTCGTAAAAAGGAAATCCTATTTTTTTCACATAACAACTGCATTTTCTTTCGTTGGGATTTTAAAACTGTGAAGCGATTTTGCACTTGATTTTATTTAGGAACGTCGTGTATGCGTTTAAAAGAATTAAGAAAAGAGAGATGACGTTATTAGACATTATGCAAAGCTGTACCAGACGGCAATCCACGACTATTCGCGCGAATAATTTTCCGTGGAGATATTTTGTAGTCATAAAAAAAGCATGCCTTGCGCCAGACGAATGCAGCCTTAATTAAGAGTCGTTCTACAGAGTGAAGCAGTTAACGCAATTCTCATATCTCCATCAAAAGCGAGTATACCTACTCAAATATATCGAAATTTCTAAATTGCAAGGGTTTTGTTGGTAGAGACACCGGTTCCATGATGATTCAACACACGTATGAATCGGCACACTTTTTATAATGATAAAGTGATTAAAAACACGGTAAAAAAACTAGCTTAGAAACCTAATCTAACCTAACCTAAATAAATATATATTTTTTACAAAGTAATGAAAAAAGGAAACCAATCATTCTTTTGATATAAGTGTTTAAAATTTTTATATACAAATACAACCGGTTTACAATTGGACAAATTTGAAATTTTTGAACTTAGAAAAAGTGTTAATAGTTAATTAAATATAATTTATAATAAAAAAATTTAAACAGCTATGTGTTGAATTTATTTTCATAATATTATTAATAAGGAAAATATTTTCTTTTTTAATTTCAAATGAAAATTTGTTATTCAATGTTTTACAATATTTTTTTATTAAAATTTTTGATTAATTATTACCTACTTTAATCATTATTGTTTATGTTAATAGTTTGTCTATTCTTACATTATTATTCCTAATGAGGAAAGCTTCGCTTTCGAAACATGCTGATATATATATATATATTAAGAAAGCGATGATTACAAAGTAATTAAATAAAAAAATTAAGAATTTTTTTTTTTAATATTCATTTTTATTTAACATCAAATATATGGTTATGTGGATTAAAAAATAAAATCGCTCTTTCTATGTAAGTGTCTTCCTCGAAAGACGTTAAATAATTAAAAAAAAAAACTTTTAACATAACATTGTTTTGAAACGTAATATAGTCATCTCCTTTCTGAAAGTACCACTACTTTTGGTGAAAGTAAAAAACATGCTATATTGTTTTTTTTTTAACTTAAAATAATCTTCCAATGAGCTATCTTCGTATTGTCACTCAAAACATTTTAAACGATCGCAGCGTCTTTACTTTGTTGTCTACTATAAAATGTCGGACTGTATCTAATTTCGACAAGAACATTTTGGCGGTCCCAACGTAAGGTCTCGAATCGGCGTTTCGCGAGGTTTACAAGAGAGTGAAAACAAAGTTAAGTTCGACTTTCTACGCCGGATGCATCGTGCAGTTTTGATCAATTTCATGAAAAGGGAGAATTGAGAGGAAAATTTTTTATTTTTTAGCAATATCTGGATAGATTAAGACGATGAAAAAATCGAAATTTTGCGGATTTGACACCTTACTTTAGGACAGTCGATTTGTGAGATTCTTAAAAACGAGATTATTTTTGACAAAACTAATGAGAGAATACTAATTTCAGGAAACGTTAATCAAATCCTTCATAAATAAAAATCCATTTAAAAAACGACGAAAACACTAGTTCACAGATTCGACAAAAAAAAATCTGGTTTTGAAAGACTTAGTCAAATCGTTTTTTTTTGTTGATAAATAACCATTTTTCGAACGCGCCTTCCTACTTGCATTAAAAATGTGCATGCATATAATGAAACATACCTACGTGAACATAGAACCTATCCATGTCTTTTTAAGGTGAGTTACGAATATTAACAACTTATTGAACCGTACCTAATTATAGGGAATTTAGGGGTTTCAAAGCATTTAAAAACATTGTATTGGACGAATGTTCTACAATTATGGCCCTCTACTGTTAATATTTCAAAGGAGATGGGTAAAGCAGAAAATCTGGTAGGTGTCAAAGCTCTGTATTCATAAAATTATTACAACTTTTGCTTTCTGAAATGTTTGCGAGCTATCGATTGGGTTTTGAATGTATTTCCAGTTAGCTCTCATAAAATTAACTAACTAACTAACTAACCATCACGACGTTTCCCCGCAGGGGTAGGCAGAGAGGACGGACCGCCAAACAACTCGATCTTGGCATACACTTCTTGCTTTATTCACTTTCGTACAACGTCTCATACATTCTCTTCTGTTATTCCGACTTCTGACATGGCCCGACTCATTTGATTCACTTGATCGTGCCACGTCTTCCTTGGACGTCCCCGGATTCTTCTTCCATTCACATTCGCGTCAGTACACTCCTTTGATCATTCATTCGCTCTACATGCCCAAACCATCTAAGCGTCCCTTTCTTAATCTTGCTCACTACGCTTACATCATCTCATAAAATAAAACAAAAAATCTTAATCACGTTGTTTGTTCAGTGTTTTTATAAATTCAAATTTGTGTTGAAACGGGTAATAAAGCTAATAATCCAATAATTTTTTTTTGAACTTCTTCAATAGATATAAAATTACTTTGTGTTGTCATTTTTAATCAAATGAATAAGAAATATTTCGTGTACACCATTATTTAATATCGTCGCTGCGCTTGCAAAATCCGGTATGTTATATACAATTTTCAGGAGATTCAAATAACTATTTAATTTAAAAAATTGCGGGTTATACTTCAAAGCATATTTTATGCGTATTTACTTTGAAATGAAAACCGCATGTTTTGTGAATAAATCAATTATTTGCGTCTCCTTTCTTTACATAGTGGATTTTGCAAGAGCCGCAATGATATATAAATATCAACATGTTTCGGAAGCGAAGCTTCCATCATCAGAATACAAAATAAACCAAAAAATATATTTTACTATAAGAAATATGTTTTCTTGTTATTATTTTTTAGTATACTTTGAATGCTAACGAGGGAAGCTTCGCTTCCGAAACATTTTAATATTTATATATTAAATATTGGTTTACACAAAATACAGTTTAATGATTGACTAGTAAATTCTTTAAAATAAAATTAAGGTTTTATTTTTAATTAATAAAATCTCTAAAGTTTGATTGGTTTGATGATAATTGATGTCACACAGTACTGAAACAATGTTGTCTTGGTGCAAAAAGGCACTACCTACTTGCGATACAAATTCCTGACGTCAACTCCAATCGGGGTTACATTTGAACGTCAATGAGGGCTGCCATTGCGGCCGGGTACTCCCACTCATGTACCCCTATACTTTAGCAAGTCCACTTTTGCCCACACATAGTCGCCTCTACTTGCCGCGCTTACATTACGGCAGTATAACGGTGTAAACCTGTGTTGGGGCTCGTACGGCACCTCCCCAGTCTTTATAGCTATGACGAAAGCGGGTGGCCTACGCCGCCTTGCCTTACGCTAGCAGATTTGCATTTGCATACTTTGAAATTTACGATTGGATTTTGTATCCCAATGAAAGCAGTATTTCCCTCGATCATATCATCACATGGGGAAAATATATTTTAATAATTGCGTTGCATTCAAGTTTGCTTCAAATTGCTTGGCTGGGAGAGTTATGCTGCATTTATGTACGATGGGAAAAGTTAAAAGAACGAATAATTAAACGGTTGTGGTAAAGAAATTTTCTAGGTACAAAGCGTTTTTTATACGTGCTTTCCAGATATATTCATATACTTAAGATATAATAAAAAAGCAATTGATATTTGATCACTTAGTAGTAAAGTGGAAAAAATCGTCGAGTCCTCTACCAGTCTTGAGTTCAATTCCTCAATCCTCCATTATTACCCAATCAACGTTTTTCGCTTGTATTCACGTTAGTACAAGTTCATAAAATACTATCAGGTCGTTGTTAAACTAGGAGAGTTTGTCTTTCTTTTTAATAAAGATAATTATTATTAAAGGGGGGCACTCAAAAATACACACTTTATCGTCTGCCAACGCGAGAAATACTGCAAAATATTTGTCAATAAATTTTACACAGGCAGTTCGGAAAATATACATGGTTTCCAAAGACAAAAGTTCTTAGATCGTAAGCTTTTAAGAATGATATGAAATTCCTTCACTGGTTTTCAAACATTTTGGCATACATTTCATATAATTTATAAGTTTACAGTGAAAGGCATTTCGTCATTGGAAACCTTAGACTTTTTTCTAACTATCCTTATAGAATATTGCGTTAGCAACCTACAAAGTGACGTTTAGCACCTTATTTGGGTGCTCGTTCTTAATAATTTTAGTTTGCAGTTGGGATAATCCAAAATTAGGTCAAGAGTTTCCGAAAAAATGACATTAAATTTTCGTTCGGTTTTGATTTACGATCGATTGTTAAATTAACCATTTTTGTATGCATAATTTAAAATCAACAAGACCAATTTATAAGTTATGTTGGTGTTTGATAGTATCACAATCTTACTCAGAGATTACTCACGATCAGGTCGGCCAAGTCTGATGCGTCGAACAGACTGCTTGAACCCTCTCGTACAAATGCTGCTAAATTTGGAGACAGAACTTTCAATGTACTGGGCACACATTCTTGGAATAACCTTTCCATTTGGTTTGACAAGTTCGAAAAATTAAATTTAAGAAAAGTATAAAAACGTATTTATTAAATGGGGCTGCAGCCTTCAACGAGATTTAAAGCCTCCTTTGGGTAATTTTAATTACTATACGGCGCTCTGAAAAATTGACAATTTATTACACTAGCGAACTATGGACTAGATATACACAAGACGTCATGGACACACCCCGAGTGCAATATAATCACGCTTACAGGGCGCTGTTCGGTCTCCCTTGGAGATGCAGCGCCTCGCAGATGTTCGCAGAGGGAAGGGTGCATGGGTTCGCTGCTTTGATGCGCCACAGAATAGCCGGGATGAGTCAGCGCTACCGGAGATCGGAAAACACTCTTGTCCAGGCCGTCGCCCAGTGGCATGGCGCGCCCCTACATCGGAGATCGAGAATTTCCCTCAGGCCACTGTAGCATAAGTGTTAAATATGTTATTTTAATTTAATTTAATTTTTATTTATGTTTTTATATTATATTTCTACAGTGTGTAATTTTTTTATTCTTAAAATGTATTCTTTTTATATGGCAGACAGAGAATTGCACTCACCGCTTTGTTCTGCTGAAATAAAACATTATTATTATTATTATTATTTATTCTTAAGCATTCAATCTTGCAATGTATATTATGTTTTACCTGTACAACTGACATTTGACTACTGAGAGTATTCAATATCCGTCAAACGGTGTCATAGATCATCTGCCCTTATATGGACAGTTAAAAACTACAAATATCACAATGCTAATTATTAATATAAAACCGCCATTTGGCTTCCGAGGGAAAAATATAATTGCTGAATTAGTACAGTTCGACTTAATTCCACGTAGGCCTACTAATTATATGCAAATTTACAATTGTTACCGACTTAAAAAAAATTATACCTCAAAGAACAAAGCAAACATTTTGTATTAAAAGTTTCCCCGCATCTTTAAACGCGACAGCAACAAAAAAGTCATTGGCTCGGAAAGCGACAGGATCCATAATGTGTTATCATTTTAAATGCAGCCCTCAATAATAACGGTTCAAAGAAAAATGTGGAAATATTCGGAATCAATGTAAATCTTTCATCGTGGTTTTTCAAAAATAATATAATATATATATAATAGTACTTGATACAGAACCACTTATCTTCAAAATATTGGTATTCACCTTGTGCTATCATTAATAATAACAAATTAAAAATTACTTTGTAATCACTACTTTATTAATATATACATATCAACATGTTTCGAAAGCAATGCTTTCCTCATCATGAATATATATATCAGTATTCTGTATATCCCTGATGATGAAAGCAAAGCTTTCGAAACATGTTGATATGTATATATTAATAAAGTTGTGATTACAAAGTAATTTTAAATTAATTTATTTATATATATCAATTTGAAATAATACTGTTGTCGCCAGCTTACATAAGATCTTTTGACTTCTATGCCCCAAGAGAGGCCAATGAAATTGAGAATCTATTCAATGTAATTTCGATATTTGATATTGTTTCATCAATTTTAAAAGATACAATGAAAATTTTAGCTTGCTTTGGGGACACGGACCGCCCATAAAACAATTCTGCGGTTTTATTTCTTCATTGTGTAGCAGTTTGCTCGATATTGAGCTTGCAGCCGAAATTTTTGCATTGCGCTACATCGATTTTCAGCGTGATGATTCACCGAGCCGGAGCGAGCTGCGACCACTTGCAGGGCAGGCGGGGGCTTGCAGCGAGCTCGGGCGCGGCACGGGGCGCCCTGCGAGGCGGTCGCTTCGAGGTGGCTTGCTGCTGCCTGGACCGAGGGTGCTCGCTGCTGCCTCGACCGCGCTGCAAGCCGCTCAGCACCACCCGAGCTCGCAACACCTCTCCCCCGATCGCCGTCGCCCATCGCGGCTTACGCGTGTTTGTGTTTCAATTTATGACATCCAAGATAACGGGGTCCTGCCGTTATTTGCGGGCCGCATTCAAAATTGCCAATTATATTTTCATGGTGTGCTTACATGTTATACTGTCGCTTACACTATTTACGTTCTGATTATATACGAGTAATTTAATCAACGAAACCCATTCAAACTTTCATTTAACACTGAAACCGCAAAAATTTCTCAAGAACTTAATTTCATCTTTTATATCGGTTTGCGGTAGCAACTGACAGCTGTTGTATTTTTCTATGTTGTGATATTGTGACACTTGGAAAAATATGTTATTTCTCCAATAAAATTAATAAGAAATGTTTTGTTTAAACCACTATTTACCATTATATATACATATTTAATAGTGGTTCATTATCATTATTTTCTTCAAAACATGCGTATTTACTTTGTGACGCCATTGTTTAAACCATTGTTTTTAATATATAAATATCAACATGTTTCGAAAGCGAAGCTTTCCTCATCAGGATACAATGATAAACATTTAAATAATAATGTAAGAATAGACAAATTAATGTAAACAAAAATTAACAATAAGTGATAATAATAATTTTAATATTTTGTAACATTTTATTTTTATTTTTTCATCTTCAATTTTTACCTAATTGAGGTAAAATTTGTTCTAACATTTTCAAATTATTTAGAAATTCTTTCGTGTACGAATTTTCACCTGTTTAGGGCCTAGGAGTCGAAAAATCCTATGTCTAAAAGACTCTCCATAATTAATTAAGATGCCCCCAGGGAAAATGTTTCCCTGAGGGCCTCCTGATGGAGTAACTGTTTAAAAAATGTATATTGAAGATACCAGTTTTGATTCAAATCGATATCTATGACACTCCTTAGGATTAACTGAGATAAACAAAAAAGTTTAATAATTTCTTCAAACGATTGGTATTCACTTTGTGGCGTCATTATTAATAAATTAATTTAAAAATATACTTATTATTCGCCACTCTATAAATATACATTGATATTTACATGGTTCGAAAGCGATGCTTTCATCATCACGAATATGTGATATTATTAGTATTCATTTATTCCTGATGAAGAACATGTAGATATCAATGTATATTTATAAAATGGTGAATACTAAGTACATTTTTAAATTCATTTATTAAAAAAGTTTAAAATCATTTTAAAACTTTTTTGCTGGTGAACTCTGATATAAAATGTATGGTTTATTTTATTCTTCTATTTTATCCCTGCTAATAATTAATTCTGGAAATCGGCTGTTCCACTTTGGCAAAATTCCTGCCACAATGGAATAAATAAGCTAACTACTTGTCTAGCTATCTATATCTGTGCCCCCTTCCGTATACATTGTCTCCCTAATTATTACCTATGGCCGGGAGGGTGATGGTATCACGCGACTGAGATTTAACCCTGAGCGGAGTCAAGGGCGGATTCTCCAGCATCTGTGTTAGTACCCTTGAGGTGGTGTTTCGTAATAATGACGATTTATGAAATATCAAATTATTAGATATTAGATTTTTTACCACCCTTCGACTGAGCTTCAACATTATTTTTTTTCAAATATGTATGTTCAAATTGAACACAGGAAACATACAGGACAAATAATTTTTTAATTTTTAATTTTTTAATAATTATTTGTCCTGTATGAAATGTTTTTGGACTTCTATGGGACACTCATGTCAGGGAAATCTACTCAGTTTCCGGTATCCTTCCAATCACGATCCTTCCTAAGTATGAAATCACCAGCACCATCCTACAAATTACTCAACATTCAACTCACACTAACGTCAAGCCACTTTACAATCAAGACATCCACAACCACAATACTCGAAATAACAATAAAATCCGCATTCCTCAAACACACACTACAAAATATGGAATAAAATCTTTTAACTACATTGCCTACACACTTTATAATTCGCTTCCAGATATGTACAAAACCATCCAGAAAAATAAAAAATCTCAAAATAATGGTTTAAAGGAATACTTTTTAAGCATATTTAAAAATGAAAATCAGTAAATCCATATTTGCATATCTTGTTGTTCCCTTATATGTTTTCTCTTGTGTTGTTCTATTTAACTTGGCCTTATAAAATTATTTCTGTTTGTATGTGAAACTTGTATTTTTGATATTTTGCAGTCAATGTAAAATTGTATGTACTATCTTCTACTTATGTATTGTAAATTCCTCCCGTCCTAAAATGACTTTTGAAACTCATCGGGATTGCCTTAGCAAGAAATAAATATATAAAAAAAAAAAAAAATTTGCGTAGGTATTGTCTTATTTTTTAAAACTTCAATTTCACATCTCAACGCATGCTAAATGTTAGGAGGTTCACGTAGTATTATGTTTCTACGGATTTAGTACACGTACATTTTTAGTTAATTTTTATGACTAGGGATTTCTGTGTCACCACAATTATTAAGCTAAACTATTAAACTATCCTCGTAAACGGTCAGTAGTCTTACCCAGGTATCGTGAGTTCAATTCCTCGGCTGGCTAAGTCCTCCATTACGATAGTAGTGCTTATTTGAGTGGTATACACTAAAAAATCTACGTCAGTCAAATTTCTGCTATGGTAGGTAACCGGCAGATTGACTACAAATACGAAGACCATGAAACTAAAACAGGATTCTCTCTTAAAATGGTAAATGTTTGGGTATCGTTGTTTTGAGAGAAAAATTTAAATGTTGTTCGCAGAGACAGAACAAAAAAGTTTGCGGAATTTATCAATATTTCCTTTGACCCGACGAATAATAATTTCACTGGCGCATTTCTTTTTAGAAGTTTTGTACATCAAACGTTTCGGACGGTTCTTTTTGTCAGGTCCGTTCGCGCTAACTGAGAGCCAGCACAGAAAATAATTACGTTACATAAAAGCTTTTCTGTTTGCGCCGCGAGATTTATTTTCAACTTTTCAATTCACCGCTGATTTACACAATGAAATGTGCACAGTTATTGAACGACCTCTCGGGATTTTTGCTATCTCGCCGGACTCCTTAGCAGGACGTTACTCGCCGGTCAGCAGTGGGAACTCAATCCTGAAAAACTTCCTTTAATTTGAGATACAGAATGTACGAGTAGGTTTATCAAGTTTACTGTTTGCTATATCAGCGCATTTGTTTTTATAACCGCTTTTTTATTTTATAAAAAACCTGTTTTTGCCTATACTCTATTCTTATACTATCCTTTTTATAATACGTTTTTAATGAGTATCTAAGTATTAACTATATTTGAAACTACATACGAACACGCTTAAAAATATCACCAGATTTTTTTTAGGAAGAGAAAGCGTGAAAATTGGACAAATGGGATAACTTTTAAGAACGTTGCTCCTTGTTGACTTTTTTTTAAAATCTGTCACTCGATATTGTCCATTATACACAAATATTTAATATATTGCTTTTTTAATTTTGTAATGAAAAGTTTTTACAAGCTAAGCTTTGTCCCTATATTGCAATATATAAATACCACTGTGGGATTCAATTCTTCAAAACATTATGATTTTTCTTCAAACAAATTATTCGTAACATAAAGGAAAGCGAAAAAATGAGGAGCTTTTGATAATTACAAAGATAAACTTAAAACATGCGTAGATGAATAATAAGTAGGTACTGTAAACCAAAATATGTATAATCTTATCTATTCAGGAATGCTGATCAGGAACTCACAACTTTTTGGCAAATTTTGGAATTTTCTTTATGAGGAACGGCTGCGCTGCCTGTTTCATACATAACTTAATTTTGGATTTGAAACCAAAATACCCATCCAAAGTAAATGATTTTTTTTATTTATTTATTTAAAGGTTTAGTAAATATCTAGTTCGTATGAGAAGTATTTTTGTTTTAAATTATGTAATGTAGGCCATGAAAAAAAAATCATAATTTTAGCGGCAACCTAGAAAATTATTTGCGGGTTTAATTTTTTTTTTCAAATTATCATATTTGTAAATATGATTACGTAAATAAAAATATAAAAACAAAACATTTAAAAAAACAAAACCTTTGTTCGGGTCGATACTTTAAATTATGTACGGCAAATTTGTGTTCCAGCGTAAATTGGTCCTATTTGATTTAATTTAAAGTCCACCATAATTCTTATTTTAAGTTTTTGTTGTTTTATATTTTAATATATTTTCAAAGTAGATAGAGTAAATTTTTAGCCCCCCAATAATTGTTAAAGGTGCCTCTAAAATAGAGAAAAATCAATTCCTTTAATGGCCTATATTTCATAATGAAAACAACAATAAATTAATGAATTCTAATCTGCACTAGATATTTATTATACTTTCGATGGAAAAAAAAAGATCATTGGGTTTAGGTGAATATTTTGGCCTCAAATCCAAAATTAAATTTTGTATGAAACGTTCCTCAGGTAGGCACATATTTTGCCGGCATACCTAGTACAAAAACAAATAAATATTCCATGTATTCCTGTGAGAGTTCGGATACGCAAAAGGGTTCGAGCACTGTTAGTATACCTCACGTCCTCCGGCGGATCCTAAATTTTTTTTCTTATCCAACGTACCGTACTGGGCCTTCAAGAATTACTTGTCGGTGGTACAAAACGTATATCAGTATAGTCTACAGAAAGGTAATTTTCGCTAAACACAAACATAGATACAAAATTGACTTATGTGTTTCAAATTTCATCACGTTTGATGACCGCAAAATCGATGTTCAGTACCGTTTTCCATTTTTGAAATTTGAACGGCCCATATTAAAGGCTAAATCTTGGCCCAATACAGCGTGTGATCAAATGTTGATGGTCAACGGTCATGCTGTTATGCTTGTCAGCAGATCAGCTAAAGTTTAAACGAATTGAGAATCGTCGTATAATAGGGACCGTTCATGGCAGGTAATCTGGAAAACTCGAAACAGCAAATGGCGCTAGTGTAGTTGGGGGTCATGTCAGGTCATGACAGCTGTCAATTTTTCTTTATTCCCGTGCAGTAACGAAAGTTTATTAATAATTATTTGTGTTCCTCGGGAACGTCTGCACATAGGTTTGAGTGATGAACAGTTAAGAAAAAAGTGGATCGTGGCTATAAGAAGAGATAGAAATAAGAACCGATAAAAACTTATCGTATTTATTTTTTATTTATTTATTTTATTTATTATATTATATACGCCCTATATGGGCTTTTACATATTTAGTTTATAATATTCACACAGGTGCAAAACACATTTCAGTAACTGCTCCAAAAAATAATAATACACAGTAACAGAAAAAATAAAAAATAAAAATAACAGGTCCAATATCCACCAAGTCAATACTGACATTGATAACAAATAAGAAAATAATGTAAAAAGTTGTAGTTAACAATAATTTATGAACCAGGCAGAAGCAAATCACTCATCCTCCTTTTGAAATTTGCCAAGTTTAGATTATTGTCAAATACATCCATATCATTTAAGTATTTGTTACCAAGACTGTGTAAGCGTTGAATTGGTGAATTTAAACTATAGTTAGAACGGGATAAAGATATGTAGAAAGTTAATGTCTGTCTTGTAGTTCGATTGGGTATGTACAATTATGTATAATAATTATGTATAATATATAATGTACAATTATGTATGCAAAGTATGTACAATACAATATTTGCAATATATATTTTATTGCACCAAACTATGTGCTGCTTATGGATTTTGTTCTGCAAATCAAAAGTACTATCTATTTTTAGGAAACGATATTTTCATAGTAATATTATAAATAAGCTTGAGTACAGAAATAACAATAATAATTGGATGATTTGAAAAGCTCCATTTTAATGAAAATAACCTTGAGGGCGCTTTACAAGTTTAAGGTTCTATTTATTAATTAAAAAATACTTTGTATTCGCCACTTTATTAATATACAAATATCAGAATTTTGAAAAGCGATGCTTTCTTTATCAGTAATATATAGAATACTAAAAAATAATAATGTCAAGTATGGACAAATGTTACACATAGAGCACAATAATGTAAGGATTGAAAAATTATAAACGTGAACAAAATTGATTAAAGTAGGTAAGTAATTAATCAAACATGTTAATAAAAAAATATTATAAAACATTGAATCACAAATTCGTATTAGAAATTAAAAACAGAAATTACTTTTAATATTAATATTAATATGAAAATGAATTCAAGAGATAAATGTTTAAAAAAATTTGATTATTAATTAATTTACAAATAGATACAGAAACATAATACCAGGCAGGTCACTCCAGTTAACACGTTACATAATAAAGTTTTAGCTTTGGAAGTTACAATTTTGCACGCACAGGGCACAATATCAGAAAACACTGCGCATTACATGATATTGCTGTAACTATGTTATTGTTACTGGTTATTGATATTATATTTATTAAAACGTTAGTGGATGAAGAAGAGTTAGTATATATTTGAAATAATAATGTTTTTATTTTTTATTTATGACTAGAAAACAGATTTTAAAAATTACCGAAAAAAGGTAAAAAATTTCTACTCGATGTTTTAAACACCTCAACCTTAATTATTGTTTACTAAATGCGTTCCGCCAAGATAGCGCTTCATTCATTTTCCAAAATGTTGGGCCGAAATAAAATTTCTTTGATATTAATTCATCAAATTCACGAAAAAAAGTGTGTTGGCCCGTTGGCCCCCCTCCCCGGTCGATACGAGCAGCTATCAATTCAAACATATAATACGAACGCTTACATTGAAGGGCAGAAAACACTTGGCTTGCTCCAATGTACATTTTTAATACTTTTTTGTACGTAGGTTCCTATAAATTTTAAGCCTTTATTTGGATATCCTGCCCCCCCCCCCCGGCACCGCGTTGGGCGCCACCCCTGTGCCGGTGGCAAGCATAAATTTTGTTGATTTTTTATGACTTTTTTTCACAGTGTATATCGATAGAGGGATGAATGGCGAATCGGCGGAGGGTGGGTGAAAACCTTGCGTCGCTTGTATTAATCATTTAAAGAATAAACATACCTACATATTATTATATCCGATGCTTTATCGCCGCACATTCACGTGCGGGGTTCCTTTCATTTTGTTTGCTGTGAGCTTTTTTTTGCTGATATTTTAGCTTTATTTGTTTCAGTTCACACAAAAACCACATTGGTAGCGATTCGCACTTATCGAAATGAAAAATATCATTAACGAAGTTGACAAAAAAATATTGTAAGATAAATTGATATAGAAAAAAGGGAGTGATGCAATCCTATAAATTACTTTAAATAGCAACTTGAAAAGATGGTTCAAAGGTAAAAAAGGGTGAAACTTAAAAAAAGAATTATCGTCCAGGTGTATAGTGTTAAAGGCTAAACTATTTATGATAGCTACTCTACAAAAGGTGATGAAGCTACAGATTTTGTTTATGCTTTTCAAATGTGTCTTTATCGAAAAAACCGATCAAACAGAGAATCAAAATGGATTAACATAATACGAATATGGAAGTGACACACATATTAAGCAATTTAAAAAAACGGATTGTGTGACAATAAATTTCTCGTCGAATATTAAATTGTCATAACTATTGAAATTCTTTCTTGAGCAGATAAATAAATCACTAGCTCCCTAGGGCATAGGAGTTGAAAGGTTTTATGTAAATAATTGATAATGACGTTTTCTTTTAAATCGATTTCTGTAACATAAGTATTTTTTTAAATTATAGAAACATATCGAATTATGATGTTGCGGTCGGGAGGTAGGACCCGTTGGTGTGTAGGTCCTCTCGAGTTCCAACGGCGGCTGGTTAGCTCTCTCCAGAGGGTGGTGGGTGGTGGGTAGCAACCTAAGTCCCTTTACAATGGCGGCAGTACTCGACTGCAAATTCAAACACGGGGGCCTTTGTTGACTGATGGGGTGCCCGATGATGGCATTTACGTTTTTACATAGCAATACTTAAAATCTTTTTACGACGTCATATCGGCGGGTACCCACACAGATAATACCACTGCTCATTTTTCACCGTAAAATCTTTATTTGTCTGCAATATGTACTTTTGGCGACGTTACATTTTGATCAGATTGTCCGCTGATTTGTAATGGAGAGTGCACAAATTAAATCAATATAACCGATTTTCATAAAATATCACTTTTAAGTCTACTTTTTACCAGCATTAGGTGCGTTATATGGACTGTTTAGAGTCTAGAATCTAGACTCCAGACGAATCTAATGCAATATGCCCATAGATTACCCCTCACCGAAATTCCTTTACTTCGGATGTACGAACGGATAGTCAGGTTCTAAACCATTTTACGTAATGTTTTAAAAACTTATAACTACTCGGCTTACTTAGAGTTTCAAGATTATTTCTTCGAATTGATTAATAGAAAGCAGCGAGGAAAGATCAGAGTTTGTTCGTAGATTAGATGGGTTGACGATTTGAAGAGAATTCTAAAATTCAGATAATTGAGAACCTGGAAAAAAATTCAGTTCACCTATAAGGCTTATTATGAATTAGAAGATCGTTATAGTCTTACAAATGAACAAAACACATTTTTCATGACGCCAGAACGCACCGTTAGCGAGTTTTTGCAATGTTTTATAAATAACGTTATTTATAGAATATTAAAATAACATTTCTAGAATATTAAAATAACATTTCTAGAATATTAAAATAACATTTCTAGAATATTAAAATAACATTTTAATACTTAGTTGTTAAAAATAAAACAAGTCAATTGGGAGCCAATTAAAATGTTGGGTAATAACTCATTTTGAAGAGGCACAGGAATTTCTTTGGGGATAAACAAAGGCAATAAAAGCCGTGATAAATCTTTACTTTTGCGAACAAATATTAACAGCGTATATAGCGCTACGGTCAACAATAAAAACCAATGCTTGAGTAATTCAATACGGGAAAATATTGGATTTCTGTTCGTCAGAATTAAAATAAAAATCCCCCAGCAATAACAGTCACCGGCAGAAGTCAGTAAAACTCAAACGGAATAATGTGTAAATTTTATGATATATTATTTATTATTTATTACGTACAGCTTTCGGGAAGGAATAAAATAGAGGATAAATTTAATAAAAAAAAACTCATTTCGCATTTTAAAGCGAGAAATTTTTGGGGACGCTACTTAGAATTTTACTCTTCAGTGAATCACTTAAATATTATTTATTTGAAACACACATTATTTAACAATGAAATGTAAGAGAGTCTTGACTGCCCAACTGGGAATAAATCCCGCTTTAGGATTAAAACTAAAAAGCTAGTATTTACATAGTACGGTAATATGATATATCTATAAAAAGTATAATAATTAAGTTTAAAGTGATATGGATAATAGTACAGAAAAAAAACACAATTGTGGATAGCAGGTAATTTGAGTATAGTATAATAGTTAAGTACTTACGAGGAGATGAAAAAAACAAATATTCTTGAGTTAACAATTATATATGTATGTTTGATAGTTACTGCTTGGTGCTATGAGGAAAAAATGCGTTTATAATTGATTTGTATCCGAAAGTGAGGGTTCAATTCCCAATGTTCCAATTCTAAATACCGGTATTGATATTGAAAAAAAATCTTAAGATAAAAAAAGAAATTGCGGAGTTTTCTTCGCTAATCGATATATTATATTACATCGTTTTATTGGTTGCATTAGAGCTTCGTAGCAGCTTTTGGTACAGAAATTGGTTTAGAGAAATGCTTTTAAGATAATAAAAGAATATAGCGCAAGTTCGCTCATTGTAGTAGGTTAATGCGCCTTTCTTCGTCTTTGTCGAAAGCAAAAACTCTCAAACGCTGTTTTCTAGAATCGTTAAATTAACAGAGCTTTTTCTATCAGAATTTTCTAGGTAAACGTGCAACATTATACTGTTTTTAAAATACTTCAGTTTATATTTCAAAATTTGTTATCTAATTTTTTTTATTTCTTTACATGTAGGTATTAGTGGTGGGCGAAGCGGTTCGATGATCCGGATCACAGATCCGGATCACTCACTACACGTTCGCTGATCCAGCTCGATTGAACGACGGTTCGCTTCTCCCCGCACAATGCCCTCTCCCTTGGCCCTCCTAATGACGTCCTTAAGACGCTCTTACACGATACTTTTTCGTCCAGTTTTCATGTGGATTGTCTTTACAGAAAGCTGATTTAGTGATCCGGCTCACTAAACTGAGCCGCTTCGTCCACCACTAGTACGTATACAACAATATCATATACAACTTCGACTATCAAATACGGGCATGTGCCTTGTTTGGTAGTTGAAAAACTGTGAACTCCGTACCAAACTTATAAAATGAATAGATAAATATTTATATTAAAAAAAATATAAAATATACTACCATTTTAATGTAAATTTACTTCAATCATGAGAGCTATGGATCTTCGACATTCAACAATCAAATAACTATTTTTTTTTTAATTTGAATTTTTGAGTACTTATAAGCGAAACTTTTAGTTAGAATTGTTCCAAATATAATAAAAGTTTTATTTTTACTTTTTATTCATCTATACAATATTAATGTTATAAAGGGGTTATGGTCCTGTGCCTGTCTCACTAGGAGAACCCGTGTTGAGAGCAGGCAAAGTTTACAGTTTACAAACGGTTAATATATTTAAATACGTAGGTAGTCCTTATACCTACTTACCCCAATATTACATTATCTCACCACCATAATTCGAATTTAAGTATTCAGAGCGTAAATTTTCACAATCGTTAAAGAAACATTTTCAGGGTGGTTTCACATTTATTTAGTTACCCCTTCGATATTTATTTTATTTCTGCCTGTCGGGAACTTGTTAATGAGGAGAGGGAAACAGAAACAATACTGGCAACGGTCTCAGCTTGTCATCCACCGGACTATCGTTCCGGGAAGCGTCGGCGTCGCTTATCGCCATTTACTGCTCGCCGTTGCTGTTGACATATATCATCTTATTGTTTATCGAACTCGAATACAAGCTGCTGCCAGTCTTTGGAAACTGCCTGTAAAATTGCATAACTACAATTACTTGGTAAGAAAACATGAGGTAATTTACTCAATATAATGATTCAAAACCCTATTTAAATTTAACAACACCAGGACTGGGCATTACAAACTCTCGCTTGTACCCAGATTACATGAAGTTAGTAATAGATATGCAGATTCAGCGGATCTATTTAACGGCACGGAAGATAAGTACAAGAAGACTATAATATTATATCTTTTCAATTAATATTAATATCATTTAAGTTTACTACATGTTTTATATGTACGCATATCTTTTACTTTTTTATCCTTTATGAACTTTTATTCTTTATATACTCTCTGATGTTGTGCTATATTCTTATGATTGTAGTTAACTGTGACATGTAATTATCGTTTATGGTATATTTATGCCGTTGATATTAAATATACAAATAACATTTTGATGATATTTGTTACATTGTTTGGTTAATTTAGGTGTAAAACATTGAGGTTTTTCTCTCAATAATAACGATATGTTGCAGGTATGTGCGATGTAATGGTAATTACATTTAACTACTCTTCGTTAGGTTAGGTAAGGTTAAGTTGGATTTGATTAGTATTTCTCCATGTAATATAGATAAGTAAATAATCCTAGACATGAAGAAAAAAATAATTAGCTAACCCATGTAATTAAAAATCGAATAGGTATATCCGAATCACTATCGAGATTGAAAATAAATTCGCGTAGAATCTTCAAGTCAGTACAGAAAGATAGCAGCCAAAGATATATGAGCATTCATCGAAGATGGTATTAAAACTTCTTATATTGAAGTATGATATCGATCAAAATTACGGAAAGCAATAAGGTGGCATTAGCTCAATTCATTCTGTATAAACCGAGGAGTCCTGGGTTCGAGTCCAAGATGCTATGTTTTCTGTTTCATGTTTCATTTGTCAATTGTTGATATTATCTTTAATGACTGAAAAAAAAAGATTGGTGTATTGTCCGTATTTGTGGCGTAATGGTCTACCTATTTGATTACTCGCCTATAGCTAAGATTAGCTTTAAGAATTCTATATCTTGAATATTATGTTTTTGGCGTAATATCAAAAACACAGATTCTTCTAAAGAATAATCTTAGTAATCGGTAGTTTTAGAATAATCTTTTTAATTAGTATCTGATCTTTAGGGATGGGATCAATGTCGGCAGCAGTAGCTTCACCCCAGGCTATAATACCGTATTAGATTAAATATTCACACAGTGCATAGTAAATTGTTTTGAGTTGATTTAAGTCTTGTATGAAAACGAAAGACATACGACGATGACGTACTAACGATCTCTCACTGGGACCACTATACCCTGGTACCATTACATAAAACATATATTTGGACAAAATATAATGCAGGTTGTTTAAAATATACTTATAATTTAAGTATATAACATATTCCGAATGTAATGTAATATCTTGTAATGTACCAAATGAGTATTCTTCTCAGGTTGTTTAAAATATACTTATAATTTAAGTATATAACATATTCCGAATGTAATGTAATATCTTGTAATGTACCAGATGAGTATTTTTCTCTATGTTAAACAACAGCTGTTTATTGTCATGATAATATTATAATTACCTATCATAGGTGTATTCAATCATTATGATGTGCCAATAAATACATGCAAATAATTGTTTGCTATAACAATAATCAATTAACACGTGCAGACACTGGGATTACAATCACACATTTTAATTAGTTAGCTGGCTATTATTGAACTGGTGCTAATGAATCAGAATCTACAGATCTTTTAACGGCTTAGGTCACGTAGGTTTCTGTTAAAAAAAAACTTAACACAACAAAACCAACAGATTATGCTGCACAGCTTTTTCTTCTTTTTTTAACAAAAAACGTACCTTCATTTTCGGAAAACGAATAATCTGATAATATACATTTTTTCTGTGATATCGCACGAGAGTCCCAACTGCTCCCAACCGTCTGGAGCCAGTGAGACTATGGCATCCTCAATTAAGATATGCTGTGCGGCTGAAGGCATTAAAGAGAGGAAGGCGGGGAAGTACCTGGCTATTCAGATCTGTTCACAAAACACATATCAAGCAACGTTTCGATTCTGAATGGTGGTCTTTTACCAGGGCGATACTGACAGTATCTACAACTCTGATACGTGCCACAAATATATTACATGTTGCTTTAAATGAATAAATTGTGAAGTAACACAATTCAATCAAATTAAATTTACTTGCGCACATCGGAATTTGAACCCGCGACTTCCGGATTCGTAGCCAAGGATTGTGACCACCCAACCACGGAGATCGTCAAAATTGATTCATCATTTGATTTCTCCCTACTCTCATAATGTATTGTATAAAAGGAATATGTTGCTTGTGCATTTATGGAGTACTTAGCTAGCAGAGGATTGAACCCGCGATGACTTAGTCGGAACCCGACGCCTTGGACAACTCAGCCATTAACCGGCAATCCCGTTAATGTTTTTGCAAGAACAAAGAAATAATTATAACCATAATTATAATTTTAACCCAGATAATCTATTAACTGATGCGCTCTTTCATCATGAAATTTGCACATCTATTCTGCCTAGAATTTTTAAGTCGACGTAATTGTTTTCAGGTCACATCGTGATTTAAATTATGAGCTATGAAGCTTTGAAATTCATTACAATTACCAGTTAAAAAGAAATTAATTTAAAAAAAAATCATTGTATATGATGAATTATATGATATAATATAATATCACAGATGAGCCCGGATAATAACTACTGGTCACTTAAATTCCTTAAATTCCTTAAACTTCAAAATAATCTGTTCGTTTTTAGTACGCAAAATTTTGAAATGGGCAAAAACGAAAACGATTATTAATGAATTACAAATTACGCTGTAATCGCCACTTTATTAATATGTTCATATCAACATGTTTCGAAAGCGAATCTTTCCTCATCAGGGCATATAGAATATAAATTGAATATCAATCTTTAGAAGAAATTATGAAAAAGATTATACTTAGTAATTGTGTAAATGGACTTTGACATTCCTTCAAATTCTAGAAATATAATTTCCCCCGAGGTGATCCGATTTGAGCATAGGTATAATTTTCGTTGCCAATTCTTAAATTATTATAATGCAGTTTACGTTATTATTAGACCGATCGACCACCAAACGTAGATACTCTCAGTATCGTCCTGGTGAAAGACCATAATTCAGCTCAACGTTGCTTGAAATGGCTTTAGTGATCTGAATAGTGTACTTCCCAACTTTCGTCTTTTTTTCCCCACTCCCGCCAGCCTCACAACATACCCGCATGGTGACGCAATAGTCCAACTGGCTCTAGACAAATTGTAGCAGTTGGGTCTCACTAGCGGTATTCACATTAACAAAATTAAAAAAAAATTATTACTTACCTATCCGGAAAAAATGTTTTAATTTAGAAGGTTTAATTGGCTTACTTTTTTAATAACTTTTTCAAAAAAAAATGCGTACATTTTTTTTATATGACATTAGTAAATCGAAATTCATATGGTCGGGGATCCCCCAGGGATCAATTTTGGGTCTAATATTATTTACGATTTGGCAAACCATTTATAAAACTGCTGATTTATTTTCGTGGACGACACTGAACTTATAACTTAACTGATTCGAGAATTACAAACCGACTTTAACGAACTGCTTATGGGCATGTGATGTAGGATTACTTATTAATGTAAAGAAAATAATTAGGTGTTTGGAAACATAGAATATATTGAAACTCACTGCGCATAATTTTAAATGTATCCATAGAATAATTAAAAACTCTTGTCAATGTGAAACAATTGATTTTGTCAACGTGTATACTTCCTTGGGACTTATAATAGTAGACAGTAAATTTAAATGGGATAAGCAAGTGACTAAAATATGTAATCTGATAAAATCTATAGCGAATAATTACCATAAATAAAAATTTGTCTTACGCCATCATCATAGCACACTAAAACTAATTTATTTTTGTTTGGTAGAATCCATCCTTCGACATGGATTTTAAACATGAGAAAATACAAGGATTACTTATATCAAATATGCACAAAATTTACAATCCGTAAAAAAAATAATTGGCGCATCGATTATGTACAGACTAAGAAACAATGTACAACTAGTATGTTGTACTGAGAGCCTACTCTTGATAAGAGGTCCTTTGGTTCCTTACCATTATTAGAATGTACAATTACGAAACTACTGGTGCACAGTCAGAGCACACGATTTACGGAAAAGGGTCTATATATCCCATTAAGATCTAATGAGTACGGAGGCCGAACGCTGGAGTACTGTGTAGTGTGTACCATTGATTAATAAAAAAAAAAACTAAATAATAATCTTGTATTTGAGGAAAATTAGATACCTGGCACCAAACTGGTAATGATGTGGTTAATAAACGGAAAATTCATGTATCTATCTTTAATATACAAAATTTTCATAAAAACGATCTCATATTCCTTATTAATTAAGGCATGTATAATAGAGTAGAACCTACAGACATGCAGCCACGTGGCAGCTTTGCTTGAGTGCTTTGTAAACATTCCTTTAATATCTTTGTCATAGATATTATCAATTATTATTTTATTTTATTATGATGTTTTGTGCCGGTATTATGGTATTTTTCCGCCTTGAAGTAGGTTTTACAGGGATGAAAGTCGTTTAACATCTTGCAAGTTTGTCATGTCGCCCATGTCGGTACGCAATATGTATAATATGCGAATACAGAAGGAAGAAACGCATTATCTCCGGTGTTTATCTCATCGCGAAGACAGCTGTCCGCGCACATCGCGAATGTTTCCCGTCCATATCCCATGGGGTACCTAGCTAGTAATGCGAGTTCGACTGCAATAGTACGAAAAAGTACAAGTCCCTAGGCCCAGTAGCTCGGCACTTGATTGCTTGTGAAATGTGATTATTGGAAAATGACGAAATTCCGAATGTTGTACAATTTGCTCTGCCATTTTCTGTCTGCTTTCCTCCGAGCATGGTTTATGTATTGTATACTGTCTGCCTCATAAAATATGCAATGTCCAGATTGATAAATTGTTTTTGCAGGGGGCTTGCATAGAGAAGCATTGTGTGCATAATTCTTGTCAACTGTAAAACGTATGGTCCTACGAGACGTACCTTTCTTGTTCAAGTCTTGGCACTGTTCATTTGAATACAACCAGCATTCATATTATCATTCGCGAAACGATTTATATCCAACTTCTACTCTTGTTGGGCTGGTCCGTTTATGTCCAGTATCACCGAGATCTGAGAACTTACCTGACCAAATATACGCAGATGAAACGAGAAGATATTTACATACTATTGTTATTTGACATTCGTTACATTATTTCAAATTTCATGTCATTTTCTGCGGAAACAACAAACAATATAAGTAGTTGCATAAAGGAAATTGAATGATCTCTCTTTTTTTTATTAAATACATGCATTTAAACAATCATGTTTATTTTTCGATCATGTATGAGAAATAAACGGATTAGATCAATCGGTAAACTTGTTACCCAAATATTGTTAACTGAAAATCTAAAAGTAATTTAAAATGTTTTTAGACAACTTATAATAACAAATGCATAATAACATATACATAACCCAACCAAAAAATATATATTTTTTAATTTATTGTAAATCATCATGTAATATCGTTATTGTTCTGCAAGAATTTTATTTTTTTGGGAAAGCTGTTTCGGCGTTTAAGACCATTTTCGAACTGTGGTAAAGAAACATAAACGTAAAATCAATTTAATATATTCGATACCTACATAATCAAATAGTAGAAAAAATTGCGTGTCTGGAATTTCGCTATCCAATATCTGTAAAAAGTACAAAATAAATTTAAAATGTGGGATAAATATAGCTTTTAGAACCAATAATAAAATTAAATGGAGTTATACGAATTAAAAACAAAAATAACGAATAGCATAATTCAATGTAACTGTCGTTACGGCAAAACCGCAGCCTTTCCCCTATCAAATGTCATACTAAATATAAATTGCTTTCAATATTACATTACCCCTCTTCCCCTTCTGTATGAATAAACACAATAAAACTTTACAGGTAAATAATAATAATAAATGTTCGCCCTTACGTTACATACGAGTACATTATGGCATCAATCAACATCCTTTACGGACGTTCACTTCACTTTTTGCATCGTAAAGATAACATCAATATTTCAACACTAGCTTTCAATAAATTTTGGATTATGTTTGTATAAAAATCGATAAAAGTGCCTGTCGTTACGTCGAGTACATCGACTATCTGTGGTTGTAAATCTCGGGCTTTCAACAATACGACCTTTGACTTTGAACATAGCTTTAGGCGTCCCGGCTCGCGTGCGGTGGCCGCTGATAGTGTCGCGAACAACACATGCAGGTGCACTCGCTCCCGACCCTCCCCTTACTCCCCTCGCTGATAGCACTGGATGTACCGCACACTGACTACAGAGTGCACACTATATGACCCCATCTCCCGCCTTCCTCGTCGTCCTAATTACACGGGGGGCTTTTCCACTGATTGTCCGAATATCGTCCTAATAGACTCTCTGGCGGGCGCGCTTTGTCCTAACCAAAGGGCCTGTGGAACATCGCGGCTAACATATTGGCGACGGCGACCCCTTAGGGTATGCACCTCACCACATCACTCTCGGCTAATGAACAAAGCAATACCTGCACAGCACTAGGGTGCAATAGATTTCTAGATATTTATGAAAGCCACTGTTTTTTTATCAAGCATAGTAGATCAACGTGTTTAATGTTAATACCAGTGGAAGGAATCAGAGTTCAGTCATGATTGTGTGATAATGAACGCGATAGACTGCTAGATGACCTTTTATCTGCCGGTGGGTGATGCGGGCAGAAACAGCTCGGACACAGCAGATAAAAGAGCCGCCGATAAGCTCCGCGCTTGCCGGTCATCGCACGCTGATTTGCGCCAGGTTTTTCGAGCTTTTTGTTTCCGTGCTATAATAGTGTACTGAAGTAGTTGGGCCGCAATGCTCCCCCCACGTGTTGCGCTAATTTCGGCCCAAATGCGGACGGAAATGCCTCGCACGTGTTTTTGCGCCTGGCTCGAAATTTTATCGCTTTCAATTATAACAAATCATTTTAATATGAAGGCGACCCGGGCGGATAAACGCGCGTTAAATCCGGAAATGCAGGTAAATACTGCGGCTAATTGATGTTTGGTAAATATTCCAAGGTACGTGCGCTCGCATCATCACCCATCTATCGGCGCAGTGTGTGATGAATGAATTTGTATTTTAACCAGTCGTTTCTAATTGGCCGCTTGTATTCTTCATTTAGTAGATAAATATTATTTTACCAATCGTTCAACAAGTGGTTTCCGTTGAATGGTAAACTATCTACTCAATTAACATGTGCATGCCGCATTTATACTTTTAGCGGTCGTGAAATGGAATGCGTAGCACAGTTGACTGGTCATTGTTACACAAAGAACACGAATCGTGGTATCTTTTAGTGGAATATTAATACCTGCCTTAATGCATAAATAATTGCTTCCCTTGTGGCGTTCCCATCGGGTGAGCATTATTGACAAAGAAGCGGCGGGAATGTCACAATTTAATACAAGCACCTATGGGTTGTGTCACCGCTGGGTCGCCGCCCGTCGGGGCTGGGGCCGGGGGATGGTTGATGCAGCACTGCTTTTTTTCTGAAAATTCATTCGAGTAACATGGCAGGAGTAGTGTGGGAAGGGCACTTGGCGTTTCGTGTCCGTACGAGTAATCAACTGAGGGCGCCGAGGCGTGCATCGAAATTCGCCTACAAAATGGATTTTCGAATAACTTGATTACGGTCTTGTTCGACCAATTATAAATTTATAGATGACGGAAAATGGATGGCACGTTGTTTCTTGTTTAACATCTCGCACAGAACTCTATCAAAGGGTGCACAATTTTAATTCAATAAAATATCGTAACGATCACTGCGCGTTGCCATACAAAAGGCCGGCCTTTGATAAAAAGTCAGTGCGCTTCTTCTGCTCCCCGTGCCCCCCTCCCCTCCCCACCCGCACTATCGCCCCCGCCCCTCGCGCAACTCTCCTTTCCTGCCATCGCTACTACTCTTGTTTCTCCTGGCCCATCATCCACCGCCTGTCGCAACGTATCGTTTAACCAAAAAATGTTATGTTTTTCAGTTTCTTTCATGTCATCAGATACCTATATATAAATACGTTCAATCAAAAATGTCGACGTCGATTGCCATAGCGCCCCAAACTAGATAATGCTGTTAAAAATAACACATTTCATATTCCATATTGCACACCGGTTTCAATATTGAGAGATTGCGGCGTAAACATAATAAAAATTTAATAATATTAAATCGTTAACAATCGCGCAGTTTTCACATTCCTCCTGTCGCATGTTTTTGTACTTAAAATTTGGATCTAATCACAATTACTACAATCTAATACAATTCACAAAAATTCTGAAATATTTCTGAATTTTTGATACATGTTTTGATACATGTTTTTTAAATAATAGCATCCTAAAATTAAGATTAAACTTCAAATGCAGCAGTGGTTCTAAAACTCATCGGGCTAATGACTTATTATTAGTCGAGAAGCGTAACTGAATAATACTTTTTTGTGTATAACAGGCTGCGTCCATTTACTATTTACTAAAATACATTTCAGCATAAAAGTTCATCAGAACGACAAAAAAAAAAAGACTGTCTCCTGACACCTTTACTTTTTTGTGTATAACAGGCTGCGTCCATTTACTATTTTCTAAAATACATTTCAGCATAAAAGTTCATCAGAATGGCAAAAAATAAAAGACTGTCTCCTGACACCTTTACTTTTTTGTGTATAACAGGCTGCGTCCATTTACTATTTACTAAAATACATTTCAGCATAAAAGTTCATCAGAACGACAAAAAATAAAAGACTGTCTCCTGACACCTTTACTTTTTTGTGTATAACAAGCTGTGTCCATTTACTATTTACTAAAATACATTTCAGCATAAAAGTTCATCAGAACGACAAAAAATAAAAGACTGTCTCCTGACACCTTTACTTTTTTGTGTATAACAAGCTGCGTCCATTTACTATTTACTAATATACATTTCAGCATAAAAGTTCATCAGAACGACAAAAAATAAAAGACTGTCTCCTGACACCTTTACTTTTTTGTGTATAACAGGCTGCGTCCATTTACTATTTACTAAAATACATTTCAGCATAAAAGTTCATCAGAACGACAAAAAATAAAAGACTGTCTCCTGACACCTTTACTTTTTTGTGTATAACAAGCTGTGTCCATTCACTATTTACTAATATACATTTCAGCATAAAATTTCATCAGAACGACAAAAAATAAATGACTGTCTCCTGACACCTTCTAACATTATGTTGAAGATATCAAGAGAGATGTTACTTAGCAGCACCATACCCCGCCCCATGCTGTGCTGAGCCAACATGTCTGTTTTGCCATGTAGCGTGCATAGCAGGTATGTTGTACCCATGTATGTGTTATGTTATTTGATAAGCACAGCATATATTCCTATATTTAGTATCAAACGAGTACAAAATATCTAAGTGGGCGCCTGAGGTAGTGGTCTTACAATACAAATACGATCGTTTATGCACACATACACTTTTCTTAACCCTCGATTGTTTAAAATAACATCTTTCTACAGCCACTATTACAATCTCCGAAGCATTGTGCCTTATTCTCCACAGATATATAATAAGTAATAACGCAAAAAAGCTCCCTAGATACGAATACACGTATAATATAAAACATGAAGCTAATTTATTTTACTCCCAGACTGCAGTGGCAGCGAAGGCAGTTTCAATTTTCTCCTGGTCCTTACCGGTGCCCCAAGAATAGAATTACAGACTAACGGCGGCCTTCCCATCTCGTAATCATCATATACCTACACGAACGTTTAATAGTTCTTGCCTTTTTCAATCAAGACGGTTGATTATGTTTCCCTATTATAATATTGCACAAAACAGTGGTTGCACATTAGGTATACCGCATGTAAACTGCACAATGGACTCGTAGGGTGAGCTTAATTCGCTCGCAATTTCAGCTGCTGGGGTCAACGGAAATTACTTCGTAGTATTATTATATTTTTACAGTGGTAGTGATGTTATTTAAAGTGCATTAGTATTCACCATTGATTGTCTGGCAACTTACAAAAAATACATTTAAATATTTTACTGTTTTTTTAACCTGCTTTCATAATGTTTAAGGTAATATAGGGTTCCTTGTCAATTAATTTACAAAATTTTAAGAGAACCTCAAGATATTTAACCATATTTAGAAACTTTAGAAACAACTTATATCGACTTTACTATGGCTCAATACTACCTATGGCAGTTTCTTAAAGTTTTATTCTATTTTATTGAGTGTTGCTATTACTCTACCATTTTTCAAGATTCAGTGCTTCAAGCTGGATTATAGATAGTCGAAACAATATTAAAAAAAGCAACAAAAATATGTGATATTTACAGGGTTATTCAAACTGATGGACTCAATTTTGTATGTTCTGCTCTGATACACGCCGTCGGCCAGGGGTTTTCCTATATGGAGATATCCAGTTTGCTCAAATTGGTACCACTGCTCTTTCTAGCTGGAGATTCAATGCTAAAATGGAGACGAAAGGTTACGCAGCACTTCAGTTGCTGACTCAGTTTTAAATAACCCAAGAACACAGAAAACCTTGTACTGCATAGTAGCCATTTTACTCACAACTGACGAGAAATGGTTGCTTTGGCGGCGGGACCACTCTAGCGGCCGTTTGCTCGTATAATTCAAGAAATATAACGGATCTAAATGGAGTCCATCATTTTGAATAACCCTGTACATTGTTACCATCTTGAGTTCGCGATATGCACATTATTCGGGTGGTTCTATTAAAAATTACATATCATATATCATTGTTACAAACTGTTATTAATTTATTTTGATTAGTAGTATATTTATTCCCATTTCATGATAAATGTGATTTTCAGAACGAAATGATGTTTTCGATGTGTAAATAGATTTTTTTTTAAATAATCAATAGGCCGGATCTAAGGCTCCACCACTGGGAGTAGGACTCATAAGCTGCTGTAAAATTAATGAAAAAAAAACCGAAATATATTGATATTCGAGTTGTATTTCTATTGATATTGTTTTTTGTTTGATTTCATTAGCACGTTCCTAATCAATATATATTTAAAAAAAACAGCGGCTCGCGACAGAGGCATTGAAAATATTTCTAAAAATAATGGTATCAGCGCAATAAAAATAAAATGTATTTACGTTTAAACATATACAAAAAATTTATTAAACCGTTTAAAACTGACTTTAAATATTAAAATACTCATCGGTCGAAATTGGAGGGTAAAATGAAGAGAAAATGAAAATCGATACTTTATTGAAAATATTTTCAATGTAATACAAATATATTTTAGAAGTATTTTCTGGCTATTAATAATAATGCAAAATTAATATGCAATGGTCTAAAATTGAGTATCTACTATGTATAATTTACACAAAAAAATGTTTTTTTTTTCAATGTCAAATTCAAGATATCTTGCTACCTTAATAATAATAATAATAATAATAATAAAATATTACTTTCTATTCTTTATCTAATTATGTACAAACAGATACAGAAAAAAACATACTTATCATTCAGATCGCTTCAGATGAACACAGTTTTATTAGAAAATTTAAGATCGGAGATGACAAGATTTAACCCAGTTGCTATTTTATCCTCCTTTTCTATTGATCTTACGTTTATTAGGAGATTGATAGCACAAGGAAAGATGGTATTTATTCGAAATATTAATATTTTTTAGCACTGGAGAATATTTATAAAATGACCTTAAAAAGCGTAAGAAGTTTTTAGTAGATATTAACAATTAGTTATTTACAGTGTAGAGGGCTGTGGGCGCATTTGCGCAACGACGCGTGAGTTTTTTTTTGAGTTACAGCTTGCTACGTATAAGTTTTAGTCACTGCACCAGCACCGCACAGTGCAGACGCGTAAAGTGGCATACTTTACGGTGCCGATGGATGTGGATAGATCTAAAGCTAATAATAGTCCAATAATATTGTATCATTTCCAATCGTGCGGCTTCCACACCCGTCCTGTCACATGCTTTTGCGGTTAAAGATCAGCTCTTATCAGAGTTCGGTTAGGTTAGGATATGTAGTTAAGGAAATATTTACTTCAACAATAATATATATTTTCATAAATACAGTAAATATATTTTTTAATCATAGTCACGTATACAATATGTTTAAACCAAAATTCAACAAATTAATATCAACATAAAAATTCTTTATTCACACCACTGTTAAATATATAAATATCAACACGAAACTCCCCCCACCATCGCTTCGCTTCCGAAGCATGTTGATATTTATATATTAATTATTGTTTTATACAAATTTTATTCATGAATACGATAAAAAAAAACTTTTTTTTTCGTTTAGCTTATTTATTAATAGTGAAATAAATAAATCTATACATTTGTTAATGGTGTAAATACAGAATATCTTATTGATTTTATTATTAATGAATAATTATAGATTTATAGAAGAAAATATCAACATGCTTCGAAACCGATAGTTCCCATGTCAGGATACAAAGTATTCTATAAGACTAATCTCAAGCGTAGATAAATTAAAAATATAGGGAATTATTAACTATACGTGATAATTTAATATTAAATATATTACTATATATATATATATTGGTTTATAAATTTTTTTTCCTAATAATTTAATTGAAAATGATGGCACAAAGTGATTTTACCTTAATTGAAGTAGTCATAATATATTTTTTTCTAATAAAATTTTATTTTTCTTACGCTGTGATAAAAACACAAAAATTATATTCTACCATCAAAAGCGGTTCTTGATTAAAATAATGTAAATAATAATGATAGAAATTCCACCATTTTATGCCAAAATAAAGTAAAAGTGAGGAAAAACAGTAATTTTATGGAAATGTTACGGTATGTTCAAAGTCCAGATGCACCCCTTAACGTACTTATTGAAAAATGTGTAAATTAAATTTACATGTAGTGTTTCAACCGGCCCAGGTATAAAATTAAATAATTTAAATTGTTTTTTTCGAGTGGCCATAATGACAATGCATCCAGCCACTGAGGGGTGAGGAGTGCGACGGCATTACCGGAGCAGGAATTATACAAGTAAAAACAATCACCTGCCGCGAGATTGCCGGCAATAGGCAGGCGATGAGTCCCATTGGAATGAAATAAAGAAACGGACATATCAGAGGCTTGCCGTTATATGGTTCCAACTACCAGAGATTTTATTTTTTTAACATTACAAATTCTTCGATTTAAAATATTTTTATTTTTTGGATTTTGCTTACCGTTTTCGGAAGCACCCTTATGAAGATTATGAATTATGTTATAAATTTGGTAGAGCCACGATTATATTATTTATTATAACTCACACTTTTGAAATTTAATGGCATTCATATTTATCGTCCTTGTGAAGGACCATAAATCAGACTCGAAATTTTGCGCATTGTTAGGAATGACAGCTGTGTTTAGTGACTAGATACTAATATCCAGATACTTTTCAACCTTCCTCTTTTCCATCTCCTACCCCTCTCCACTTTATTTAACTTGTTGGCGATTGTAGGTACTTACCAGAAGTTTCAGACGTAAAAAAAAAAAAAATGTGATAAAATTTTTTTAAGTACGTAGAATATAACAAGTTATACTAGTGCAGTTGGAACCCCGTGACACTAGCGCGGCCATAAAGCCATTTTCGGTTTGCTCCGCTCGGCGAACAGTTGCACATTTTTAATAATTTATCATATTTAGTCGGTCCCCCCTCCGAAGGAGTTTAGTAAAGGTGCACCTGCCCCCGACAATGTTACACTCGTAATTAGCGGGGCCGCGCGCCGCAGCGAACTGGATTTATACTTTTCGTTCACCTTTGTTGGGCGCTTCGGGCACTGTATCACTACACTGCACTATTATTGTCATTATCTTCATCGACGTTTGCATTATTCTTTTCCGTGTCATAATATAAACGCTGTTATTAATATGTAATTTCTTCAAAAGATTAGTATTCACTTTGTGCCGTCATTATTAATAAATTAATTAAAAATTACTTTGTATTCACCATTTTATTAATATATACATATCAACATGTTACTAAAAGTTTGTTAAAAAATAATAATGTCAAGTATATGAAACATGTTGATATGTATGTATTACTAAAATGGTGAATACAAAGTAATTTTTTATTCATTTATTGATATATATATATATTTTTTTTTATATAGTAACTTTATAAAAAAAAAAAATTCCCTCAAGGCACATATCATCTTTGGGAATGCTGTGTGGAGGGTCTTTTAGAGGATAAGAAGGAGTGAACTTGGGTCTTGAAGAGACCCATGTTATATGATGGAGGAAACACAGAGGCCGGCAGATCATTCCACAGCCGAGCTGTTGAACACAAGAACGAATCGTAGAAGCGACCCGTTCTCATGTGACAAATGTCATCCGTGTGTAATATATTCATGAATAGTGAACTAGTTATACTGCCTGGTTTCGCCCGATTTTCAAGATATTTTTTCACATGAAATACACGATGGAACTCATGATAAATAGGTATGTTAGTTGTAAGACTCTAGTTTTAAGCCATAGTTGTAAGTCATTTTGCAGTATTGTATTTAAAATATGCACTTGGTCATAGATATGTATTAGTTTTAAATATGTACTAGGTTTATATGTGTGTTAGGTTTATATTCTAGTTTACCCTACTTAAGCCTAAATTGTAAGTCACTAGCTATAAGCCATAGGTGTAAATAGATGTACTAAAAATACTAAAAATAATGTTACATAAAGAAAGTACTTTCCCCTCCATGCAATTATTCCATGAGGCTGAACTGTTAGATATAAGAAAAATTTATTGTCTACAGTGCCTAAAATATGTATTTTCAAGAAAAAAACTATTCCCAAAAAATGAAAATCGTTCTAGGAACAGGATAAATAACGTACTTGAAGTACCTTTGTGTAAAACTAGGCTTGCGCAGAGACATGCTTTTTTTATTGATCCTAAAATTTTTAATTTTCTATCTACAGAATGAAAGTGTCCAAACATATCATCTTTAAACACATACAAAAATGAAATAAAAAACTGGATTAAAACCAAAGATATCAACCTTTCCTGCTATAACTGTATATTTTCCCCACTTTTCTTTCTTTGTTTTTTGATTTGTTTTCTTATCTAACTTAAAATCTTTTATTTAACCTACCTTTAACTTCCATGTATACAAAATACAAATAAACCAATATACTGCAACTGATACCAGGCATACCCACGCACTGGCCTTGCCTATGTGGGATTTTTTGTTTTATATACATTACTCATAGGTTGTTCAGATGTATTTATAATTTAATGTTAAAAAAAATGTTTATAATCATTGTACCTTATGCGTGTGAATGTATGTTTCAAAAAAGGAATTAATAAATACATTTTTTTTTTTAAAAGTCACAGTGTTCACAGTCCGCTTCATTAGAGTTTCCTGTTCTGAGGCGCCCTGCACCTTTTTTTACTAAATATCCAGTTGTCTTAATTTTTCTTTATAAAGTTTGCATGTTCATAATCACTCAGTTCTCCCAACCATGTTTTGACTTTATTTGTAAAGATAATCATTTCGGTATTTTATTTTTATTTTTATTAATTTGGAAAGGTATTACATAGTTTCGCAACATGAAATTTAATATTCCATGTGCAAAAGATGTATTAAATTTGTGAATAACCAGAATATTTTAACGTATTGCCCTGATTGAGCAGTAATTCGACAGTTGAGTATTCAGATTCATATTTTTATAGTTTAAATACGACACTTTTGAAAACTTTAAAGTTTTTAAATATTTCGTCTGACGGGGCTCTAACCGGAACTTTCTGAATTGTTTTAATTTTTTCCTTTTCTCCTCGAGTGCCCGAGGCAGATCCCAACCAGTTATCCCATAGGGCATTATAAACTTTTTTTAATGTGGTTTGTATTGAGGATATTACGAATGTTTCTAAAAAAGTACACATATATATATTTTAATGATGTCGATGTGTGAGTTCCATCATAAATAATAATAATAATAATTGGAATACTTCTATAGCGCCGTTTTCGTTGGAAAATCACCTCAAGGGCGCTTTACAATTAATTATAAAGCGCCAAATTATTTAACATATCACTTGACGTACAACCAATACCTTACAGCTAAAATTTATTACTAATAGCTTATAAGTAAGACTTTGAAAAATTGAAAAAATTCCAGAATTTTCGGAGGGGTAGTGCAATGCACTATATATGTTCCAACAATTACAATATTTTTAGTGCTTTACAACGTAAGGAAAAAATCGCAAACTTATAATACCTACTTCAGCTAATATTAACCTTATGCTCATGTGAAATTTTTTATTTTTTTATTTATTTAACTTTAAATAGAACACATATATTCTAATGTGAACATAATATATACATACAATTAAGAATTACAAATCAAACTTTAAAAATTGCACTTTATGTGTTTCGTCACTTCTTAAATTTCGGAACATTTTCCTCTTCTTTGTAGTAATGAGTTTTGCGATTTAGTTTTCTTTTGAAAGGGAAGTGGTATTTTATTTCTTCTTCTCGTAGACTGGTTGTATATATTATTTACCCTTTTTATGTGGTCCGCAAAGGAGGTTCTGAGGGAAATAATTTCCCTCAAGACCTGTCATCTTTGGGGATGCTGTGTGGGGGTCTTTTGGAAGACAGGAAGGAGTGAACCTGGGTATTGAAGAGATCCGTGTTGTAGGAGGGAGGAAATACAGAGGAAACACCAATGTGGTTAGGTGTGAGTTTAAATGATTCTATTTTTAACAACAAAGGCATATCTTTAAAAGAAATTCCTTCATCGATCCACAATACCTACCCACATCAAAACAAAGAAACGAATTATAATTAATTTACGTAGATGCCAAAACATTTGTGAGTTATCTATTTTTTTGTATTTCGATTGCATGTGATATTTTTAATGACACCGACATTAAAAAACAATATACGTATATATGTCAACAGTAAGACGGGGGGCGAGGCCGTATCAGACGGGTTATTTATGTATGGAGATTATTTTCAACTCGCATTACCTTACTACCTCATGAACGTTTTATTTCTGGAATAGAGTTTAGGCATTTTATCCACGGAAAGTCGATAGATATGATAGTATACTGTAGACGTTATCAAATATACACTTCACTGAATTATTAAGAAATATTTGTACAACACGGTAGTCGATGTTTGTAGAATACAGCATTTTGTTTCGACTACTAATCTCGAAACCCCCCCAAAAACCGTTTAAGAAATTTTGCCTCAATACGAAGAAGGTTTTATGTAAGTAAATACACTAGAAAACTCACCCATATATGTTTTTTTACAAATCTACCTATTTATCTTGCTGTCATTAGTATCGCCCTATGGAAAATTTAATCTTTTTTTTATGGAATTAACAAAAAATAGTTACTTATTACTTTGAGGTGTCATTATTAATTAATAATTTATTTTTTATTTTTTTTAGAACTGCTGTTTAATATATAAATATCAAAGAATTTCTGAAGCCAAGCTTCCCTCATCAGGATAAATAGTATACTAAGAAATAAGTATAGATAAATAATAAACATAGAAAAATAATAATATAAGAATCGACAAATTACAGACGTTGATTTTACTGGTCTACACAAAAAAAAAAAATATATATATATATATATATATATATATATATATTTTAAATACTTTTGGTTAGGTCAGTATGTAAATGTGATAGTTTTGTAAAAAGTAAAACAAGGTAAGGTTGCTTCATATTCACTTCCAACAAACATAATAGAATAGAATAAAATAGACGTAATATAAGAATAATATAAGAATAGGAAGTAATATTTGTACAGCGCCCCTGAGGTGATTTCTCACAAAAGCGGCGCTATAAATATCATTCGATTATTATTATTATAAGATGGGGAAAGAAAAAACACACTGTATCCACAAAATCTTCAGTATCGACCCCCTAGACTGCACATCGCTCCAATAAGCGTGTCGATTTACACATATTTAGACATATTTGAAATTTAAATTAATATAAAAAAAGAACAAACCCCATTTACATGTAGGTACCTAGTAACAAAATAATATATCCTTTCACATAAAGGTATGTAGTTATACCTAGAAAGAATTTGCGTTTTTAATTGGAAGGTACATCACGGTATGACTTAAATACAGTTACTAAATAGACATAAAGTACCATGTTAAGCAACCGCTTTCTGACAAATGTCAAAAAGAGTGTAATAAAATGTAATTCCTTCCTTCCTTCCCAGCGACTGTGTACCCAGTACCCGGCACACGCACACGCACACGCGATGTTTACACAGCCATGAGAGTACTAATTGTACTCACTCGTTTTTTGTACTGGTTCATTATTCTCAAGCCAGCCGGGTAATTAACATAATTATAACAACAAGCTATTTCAATATAATTACCCAACGAATTTCAATTGAACCCGTTCCAATCATATTTGGGAAAATTAACATGTGCCCCGTCAATACATTTTTTTTCTATTTACGTAAGCAGTCAAAAATATTCAACTTAATGAGTAATTATAATTTCCGGAATTCAAAATCCATCTGTCATTAAAACATATGAAAAAAACGGCTTAAAATAAACACGCCACAAAATATTTGTAAGTGAAATTCACCTATTATAATGTGTCGTTTCAAGACACATGTTAACTTATTCCTTTCCATAAAAAGACTCCTAACATCATCCCCAAAGATGACACTGACCGCGATTATCCTCTTATGTGAAAACTGGACTGCTTTATACAACCAAGTAAACAAGCAATATGTCAAAAAATTGTTGAACTGTTTGCTTTCCTAAATACATATTTTTACATATTGATAACGGGGAGTGAATCCCATCGACAAGGCGCCTCCTGGCGTCCCTGTCCTGCCATACATCAGTGGCCTTCGTCCATAGCAGGACCAGTCTCTCGACGAACAGCCTTTTTTTAAAAGATTTTTTTTTATCCAAGTTTGCCTGGGGCGACCCATTGGACATCTTCCCTCTGGAATTGTCGAATTTTCAACGGAAGTTTATCTTATTTGCCCAAAACATCTCATCTGCCAATTTTCTATATTGTTGAGGTCCTTACTCGATTCGTTTTTGTGACTCCTGCCACTCGTCCCAAAAATCTTATTTAATTAAATAAAATGTTAAGTAGCAAGAGAAAATTAAAAAAAAATTACATATTTTCGGCCGTTATTGTCAAGTTTTCCCATGGTTTGCATATTTTTTACGTCTGGCCCAAGAAAAAAGAAAACCACCGCTTTCCTACTGACGATTTTAGGCTTTTGCTTTTTGATAGACCCCATCACACATGCGACATCTCTCCAGGTAATTGGAGGTAATTGAAATTCATGTCATTAACACGGTCGAGCCGCCATAATCGAATTCCTCTGAGACGGACGCCTGAGTCGATAGCCGTCAAAAGTGTCGGGACGGGGACGGGGATTTGGTCTCGTGCCACGTTTGTAATTGATATAAAATCGGACGTTGACTTGAACGGTTCGCAGTACCACTAAAAATTTACGAAGGTGAATATGGTTTGTTTGAACAAAAAATTATAACACTTTATCTTATTATAAGTGCAAGTAGTGGTTACCACCTGAAATTTAGCACTCTTTTTAGGTAATTTTTTAAATAAATATGAACTAAAATCATGGCGTCTATAAATTAAGATAATTAAATTATCTATAAACAGCTATACAATGCGTTCAAACTTATACAAAATTAAAATTATTACCCAGTTTGGTTAAGTTTTCATACATTTTATTTTTTGACCTAACTGGTTTCAGCCTATCATGGCTATCTTCAGACTGGTACAATTTTTTTTAAACATCGGTAAATATACATATAGATTTTTTTTTTAAATTACCGATCTGAATCGCCATCGCCTTGATAGTCTGAAACCGATCGGGCAAAAAAAAGTAAAATATTGAAGTCATTGTTAAATTAGCCCTATTTCACATATATACTGACGTAGCGGGAAAACATTTTTTAAACATGCTTAAATGATTCACAACTAAAAGTAAGCAGTTAAAAAAAATAGCAATAATTATTGTTGTCTTTATTAGGTACCCCAGTTATAGCTTCGGCAGCCTCCATGGTCGAGGGGTAAGGCTCTCGACTACGAATCCGAAAGTCGCGGTCAAATCCCGGCGTGCGCAAGTAATTTTTATTTAATTAATTTGTATTTTTTCACAATTAATTCATTTAAAAATAATATATAGTATATTTGCGCACATTCCAGAGTGGAAGATTATCTCAGTATCGCCCTGGTGAAAGACCACCATTCAGAATTGAAACGTTGCTTGAAATGTCTTTTAGCCGTGTTTGGTGACCAGATCTGAATAGCCAGGTATTTCCCCTTCTCCCCCACCTTCCTCTTCCCCTTCTCCTTCCCCTCCCCGATACCTTCATCCTCACAACAGTCCCCAATTCGGAATGCCATAGTCTCACTGGCTCCAGACGTATGGGAGCAGTTTGGGACTCTTGTGCGGTATTCATATATAAAAAAATAGCTTTACCAACCAATTGCGTGGAGAATTCCGGAGTCATGATTAATATTGAAGTTTTAGTAGGACGCATAATTAACTCCATGTCATGTCTAATCCTAGGAGGTTGTCCTTTTAGATAATAGAAAAATCCGTTGAAATAAAATAAAATAAAGTGGCTTAAAACAAAAACATTTTTTATTTAAATTATAATGTCAAGCCACAAAGTGATTGCTTCCTTCGATAAATTAATATTTTTATATTATGCCAATTGATTGATGACATGTTTTGAATATAAAAAATCTTGTTAAAAACAAATAGTTTATTCCGAGGGAATGTGTGGAATGTTGCGGGGTCAAACTGGTCAACAACCAATGTGAGAGGTCTTCGTGTAAAGAAAACGAGTCACAAACAAGTTCATATATTGGTTTTTAGCAAAACCGATAGGATTGGTCACCATATAAAGAAAACAAGTCATAAAAAAGATCTTATATTGATTTTTGTCAAAACCGATAGTAAAGGTCACCATATAAAGAAAATAACCCATAAAAAAGATTGGGTTTTGGCAAAACCAATAGGAGAGGTCACCATATAAATAAAACGAGTCATATAAAATATCTTATATTGGTTTTTGGGGAACCGACAGGGGAGGTCACCATATAAAGAAAACAACCCATACAAAAGATTGGTTTTTGGCAAAACCGACGAGAGAGGTCACCATATAAAGAAAACAACCCATACACAAGATTGGTTTTTGGCAAAACCGACGGGAGAGGTCACCATATAAAGAAAACAACCCATACAAAAGATTGGTTTTTGGCAAAACCGACGGGAGAGGTCACCATATAAAGAAAACAACCCATACAAAAGATTGATTTTTGGCAAAACCGACGGGAAAGGTAACCATATAAAGAAAATAAGCCATACAAAAGATTGGTTTTTGGCAAAACCGATAGGAGAGGTCACCGTATAGATAAAACAAGTCATAAAAAAGATCTTATCTTTCATCACACTTATTTTTAGGCGAAAATAAGTGTGATGAAAGTTTAGCTTATTTATATCGATCAAAATTATATGGTCCGTGATTCAAGTATCCATATACATTTCCCAATCAGGTTTATCTGCTCATGAAAAATGTGTATTGAAATGCTTTATGAACTCAGTTCAATTGACAGATAAAATAATTCTTATTCTTCTTTAAATTTTCGGTCTAATAATGTTCTTCATAAAATCGTTTGACAGCAAAATCGGAAAAGATGCCTTTAAAAATCTTCCGCAAAGGGATTAACTTTTAGGGGAATAAATGAAATCACGTATTGTTTATTACATTTTTATTCGAGGAAATTGATATCTTCTACGTAATGAAGAATATTCTAGATAATCTAGAATCTAGATTATGTGCTATTGCCATTTAAAAATTACGATATGAGGTTTAAGCGTTCTGTTTATTATTTAAATTGATTCCAAATTGTATTATCAAATTATCTTTGCCGATTTAGGATGATCGATAAGCAGATTTGAAATTGTGGTCACCCCCCCTCCCCCCCGAGGTTCCCGCTGCCTAACTAACCACTGGCACTTGCATAAAACGTACCATGTCATTTATTAGGGTAACCACATCGGGGGGGGGGGGGGCAATTTTGAATCGATCGTTGAATTGAGGGTATCTTGTTTTGCATTCATATAATAGGGTTTCATTTTAAGTTTTAGGTCAAAACTTTGTATGTAAATGATAAAAAAATTGTAATTTAAGTGAAAGATTTTTTTGTTTTGTTTTAATCCACTTTATTTTATTTATATTTATGCATTATCGACCGGTTTCGGTTGAACTCAACCTTCATCAGGAAGGTACATTTAAATAAATATTAAAACCGGACATTGGGTTAAATTAATTCATTTAACCCAAATTCTGATTTTAAGGATGTTCCCTTTCTTCCCTCCCCTTCCCCTACACTTCTGCCTACCCCTCTACCGCCCTCTCTCTGATGATCTGTCCTGTTCTACTCTGATATAATGTCTCTTTCACCCACATTCACTATCTTCATTATGATATATATCTGTATGTCAATTTAGTTTATATGTGTACGTTCCTGATGAAGGTTGAGTTCAACCGAAACCGGTCGATAATGCATATATATAAATAAAATAAAGTGGTTTATAGCAAAAAATTCTTTCATTTAAATTATAATGTCAAGCCACAAAGTGATTGCTTTCTTGAATAAAATAACAATTACTACATTAACCTTTTATTTGCATTGGCAATAAATATTTCTAGGTTCCATGACATTATGGGCTCAAAATGATGACCCATAAATTCCAGACAGAAAACTTATCAAATTTTCATAACGTCAGAGTTTTGCGTTATAGTTAAGATGTTAAGTTTTAGTTAGATTTATTGACCTTGACGCTCTAGCTATTAGATTTTTTTTCATATGGATACTAATGCCCGTTTTTTTTAAACAATTTATTATGCCACTGTATTTAAAAAATATATGTACCCATATACATGTTGAATACACATGATGTTTATAGAGAGGTAATTAGATTTTTTTAAATAATATTTTTCACTGGGTAACCCTATAATGCAATAGTAATATGTACCCAGATTTTTTTAAAGTTCATACCTACCCCTAGTATATATATTTAGATTCTTTCTTGAAGTACCGGCCGGACTGACGCTGTGAAAGAGAAAGCCTGCCATTAAAGGAAACCAACAAATATTTGTGATTAAATTCTTATGTTTAGATCACATCTCTCGCAATTCAGAATAGAATCACCAAATTTCCCAGAAATAACATTATCGGTTGGAACTAATCACATCTAGGGTGGTTTCCAAATCTGTTCAACTGAATCCTCTTGATAGTGGGTTGGTGAGGTGCGGTGGGGTGCGGGAGGGAGGAATCGGAAAGCACAAATACCCAGCCGATTGGTGACCATCATTTCATTAATTAGGTAATTACCGCTGTTTCAATTCTACGGCACGCCAGCCCAGGGGTGGATATTCGAGGGAGGGGTGGAAGTTGGAGGAGCGGGGGTTGGGGTCGGAGTTGGGGTTTAGGTAGGGGGTCCGAAATGCCCGGGTGCCGGCCACCCGAGCGGGCCGAAGTGGCTGCATGCACTAATCCAACTAATCATCTGATTTTGACGTTTATCTACCAACAACCACGGAATCGTAGATGCGCCCGTATTGATTAACGGCTCCTAACCACCGAACAGAAAATACCTAGAAATGTAAAATAAATAAATAAAAAGTCAATGTTAGGTGAGATTGTGTTGTTCGATTACACATGTTACCCACCATGTCATACAGCCTGGAAACCCTATGCTGGATACTTTCATTATTATTAATTATTTATTTGTTACTAAAAATAATTATTCAAGCTATCCCTCTTTTCAAGGTCAGTATGGACACCCTATGGTTGTGGCTGATTGGAGCCACCACATGTACTTTATAATATTTGGTTTTCAGTGAAGTATTACTATTGCCAACTGTAAATATACTGCCCAACTGTGTAATTTGTTTAATTTTTTTTTTTTTTGTATTTAATTTTATATCGTTTAACATAAATTGTAAAGCTGCTCATCTCGACATGCGGCTGACCTAGTGATATGAGTGACTGGTTTATTTATTTCTTTATTTACGGTCAATGACCTTTATGACAAAAAAAAAAACAAACAGTAATATACGAGTACATATGCACAAACCATTATTCTAGGAATACGTTAAATACAGTGATTATAATGAAAAGAACAAATTAAAAAACATTCACGTTGGAACTTACAAGTCAAAAAGAAAAACGTGTAATTAAAGTTCTTCATATAATCAAGAAATATGTTTCAATAAATTGGTTTTTACTTAACCCTGGGATATATTAAAGTAGTCAACTATTTCGCAATATTCATCATCATGGATCAGGATTCCATTTATGGTAGAAAACATTTGATATTTTGTTCCTGTAACCGCAGTGTGAAATATCATGTACTGCCTAGTGGTTCTAGTAGGTATATGGACATTTATTATGTTAGATGGATCAGTAATGGGGTTACATATCAAATAATGGCGTTATTTTTTTTTTAAATTTAATATATATCATATTTAAAAATGTTATTAATAAGTTCTACAAGTATTTTTAGTTTTTATTATCGTAACAGCTGTTTCGGCGTTCAAGCCCATTTTGAAACTGCGGTTAATCCACATTGTGGCGCCTTGTTTATCTGATTTTATTTACTCCCACCCAATTCTAATTTGGACGGGTTTTTAAAAATAATGATGCATTATCGGTAAAACCTATTTAGTTAGAAAATAATGAAATTCTCTCTTCTTTGAGGTTTTTACATTTACAATGTGTTTCCCCCGAATTTAAATGATAATGTTTCCTTAATTGCTTAATTCAAATGCGTTATATTGTTTTTATAATGTGAACATACTGAGAAATGGTTTTTTGATTTTTTTTTTGATCGTCAAATAAAACTAATTTGTGGTAAAAACTTACAAGGTTTGTTTCATTTAATAAAAAATCGTAATTTAATAACTCTATGTATTCCTATTTTATTGTTTACGTATCGTAAAAAAAATATTTTGCACTCTCTCCAAAGACAGCGAATGATTGCTATAGTATGGAGACCGTACTGGGGCATTACACATTTTGATGGCGAGTAAATTTTTATTTTTGTGGGTTGATCTTATTACGAACTCAATAAATTTTTTTTTTAAAATGATCATCCGCTCAAAAGGAATATACTTCGGGTACACGGACTCGCCCACAGCACGCTTCTACAGTTTTTCCTTTCAGTGTTCCTAACGATATTAAGAACCACTTCTCCGGAAACATAAAATTGAAGTATTCGCGCTCCGTGAAACTTCATTGACAGAGCACGGGCTACTTTAAATTAACCTACATTAGGTGTGTTTCGGAGAAATTTATTCATTTTACGATTTTCAACAGCGCCTAAATTATTTCCAATGACCTGAGTACCTTTCTTACACTCACGAATACCAAGTTAAATAATTTGCGTCATAACTTCTGCTACATAACCTTCGTCAAATCGCAATAATTTTATTTACACTAAAAAAAAAAAAAACTCTCGACGAACGGGCTCATTAGCGACACGACTTTTCTAGTCTGACGCCGCCCCCTTATGTGCTACAGAGATTTAAAATAATTATTTCTGTCGAAAAACAACAAATCTTTTTATTTATTTTTTATTTGAAGCGGTAACCTGGTGATGTGACAATTTGAAAAATAAAACTAGGCAAAACGTTGCGTAATGTTAATATCCCGGTAAAAGAACACTTAAGATGTCTCAATAATAATGGGATCTCCGAATTTGCCAACCACCTCTTAGAAACAGACCACACATTCCATAAAAATACAGGCACTAGTTTACTGCATAAAAATGGAATAGGCATTAAACTAGATAACTTTGATAACTAGAAGCATTAGAAATAAGGAAAGCTAAAAACACCAATAGTAGACTCATTAATAATCAAATAACTAACTAACTAAGCAACCATCGCGCCGTTTCTCCGCAGGGGTAGGCAGATAGGACGGACCGCCAAACAACTCGATCTTGGAATACACTTCTTGCTTAATTCACTTTCATTCAACGTCTCATACATTCTCTTCTGTTATTACGACTTCTGACATGGCCCGACTCAGGTATTTGATTCACTTGATCGTGCCATGTCTTCCTCAGTCGTCCCCGGCTTCTTCTTCCATTCACAAAATTTAAATAAAAGCCCAATCCTTAAAATATTCCCACTAAACTAACCACACGACATTCCCGGTCAGGTACCTGCTCCCCTCCCATCCTTGGCCCTTCAGTCGCCAATTTTTATCAATCTATAACACATGTGTATCTTAGTTCATAGTTTAGTATTATACTGCCCTAAAGAACCTACGGTAGTCGCGAAACCCGGTCGGCAAAAGTATATACCAAATAAAAGTGATGTAAACAAAGTTATTGTGTTATTTTTAAAAACAAATCTTTTGTTCAATTACTTCAATATAACACAAAAATACGTCATAGGGAATGTTAAATACACTAAACTGTTTTCCGATTATTTAATATACCCGTTATTTTTGGCAGTTGTCTTTTTTTATAAAATTCTTATTCACGCTTTAAAATCCTTCGGTTCTGATTTTTAACATGTAATATCTAATATTTCTGGGTTATTTTTTTATCCATAATTTCAGTAGATCATGCGCCAGATGCTCTCCCCTTTTAATGTAGTGCCATCGACCCCGAAACCCTCATAAAACCGAAGGGTGTTCCTAATTAGGGGCCGCAACATTCGAGCTCAACCCCAGCATCATTAGTTCACTACAGTCATCAAAAGGAACTATTCCACTCCATCACCGCTACAATTTATATTAAAATATGATCTTCTCTTTTTGTTAAAACCTTCTTCAACCCCGTAAAGTTTTGCCATCTCAAACAGCCAAGAGAAACAATTTTGAGCAACTGTGTAAAAAGTTTAAATACATTTTGAAGAGCGTTGGGGTGTGGGGTGTATTTTATGCAGAAGTTTTACATAATGCCATTTTGCTGGCGTATTTTGATATCCAGCCCCAAATATGATTATTATTTTCTTCTCTATATTACAAGAAGAATATTTTTTGCACTTTTCGCGCACTTGGGTTGCGCACCAAGAACGCCCCTCGGTCTTATTCTTGGAATGGCCGAACATTGATAGGGTATTTCAACGAACATTGCTGTTGACATGGAAATAATCTCATTCCGAGAAGATACGATGAACCCTTTCTTCATTAATTGAGTGCGACGTATATTTTTGGGTATCAGGGGTAACGAACCATGATTTTTCCATGATATAATCTAAGTAAAATCATGGTTTATTACCCCTGATACCCAAAGTTGTATATAAACCATAGTTTAATCATTAATTGTACCAGTCTGAAGATAGCCGTTACAGGCTGAAATCAGTCACGGTCAAAAATGAAATTGGAGTAGAGTTTTTTATTTAATCATTAGAGTTTATTTTTGATTATAATGTACTGGAAAAAAAATGATGTCTTCTAAACCGATTTTTGATAAGAGTTTAAGAACAATTACAATCGTAAGCTCAGTTCGATAAGGTTCTAACTAATTGTGACAGACTTCATACAAACGTAATTTTGGATTTGAGACCAAAATCGCAAACCAAAATGATTGATCTTCATACATCTAAAGGTATGGTAAATATTTATTTTGCCTTGAAGCCATTTTGTTTATTTACCTTTTAAATTATAAAACATGTGCCTTAAAAGAATTCCATTTTACATAGTTTTTGAGGCAACTTTAGCAGTTATTTGCGAGTTCATGGTAATTATAAAAAAAAAAAAAAACAAATTGTCCTATCGACATTAAAACGCTTTTTGATGGGCACAAATTTAAATTACAAACGACTGATTTAAGCTGGAACACAATTTTTTGTGTATAATTTAAAAATTGGACTAAAATGTTTTTATTTTACATTTCACCCTATCGACATAGTAAGTTGATTGTTTTTTCAGTAATCACCATTCTTTTATTATTCATGTTGTATGATGAACAATGCAAAAAAATGAAAGCCAGTGTTGCAACTTTTATTTGATGATTTTAACAATTTAGCAGTAGTAATCACATTAATAATCAAAATGGTATATCGTCCTATAATTGAACTGCAATTACAAAATACCGAAAGCTTTATCTATGATAACCCTTAACTGTATAGAGGTTCACACAGAAAAATATTACATTAAACCTTTTCGAACTGGCAGTAAAGTTAATGTTTCCAAGTAAAAAGGTTCCAATTGTTATTTAAGTACAGCAAACGAGTTATATATAATCTACAATGAATTATGTATGTGTTTTAGGTACTTAACATATAAAACTAAATTACCAAATATTTGAAATAACTAATTATACAGAAAGTTAATCATATTATAAAAATAATTCATTCAAAGATTTGAGCTTTCATATCTCAGAACTTTGGTTTGATCAGTTAGAATCTCCTCACTCTCGTCTAACAACATATAAAATGGTGATGATTTAATTAAATAAATAATATGAATTTCAAAATATGCTTAGTATTCACCACTTTATAAATATAATTTGATATATACATGTTTCGAAAGTGATGCTTTCATCTTGATGAATATATTTAAAAAGTGGTGAATACTAAATTTATTTTTAAATTCGTTTATTAGTAATGGAAAAAGTGAATACAATCGTTTGAAGAAATTATAAATAAATAAAAATTTACTGAATTAATTCAATTCAATTAAGGTGGATAGTAAACATGTACCCGTTATAAGTAGTGGTTCGACATTATTTCTTTTGCGAGAATATAATATTTTACTTATAATAACAGAACAATATGAAATGAAGGCCAGATGAAGATCTTCTTGGTATTTTATAATAGTCTGTAATTTAAATAAATTTACAGTGCGAATGTTACGAGTTCATTGACCGCAATAATAAAATGTAGTATTGAAATATTTTACCCTTTTTGGGCGCTGTCCGGTTAAGATTAATTGACGAAATGCAATAAGACAAACATTTTTAGTTTTCAACTTCAACAAATAATATAAGTTTTTTTTAAATTCTCCATAATATCGCCATATAAGACCTTAGATATGGTGCGCGGTAACAGTAGCAACATGTTATAATGCAGCAGTTTGCAGGCGACCTTTGTGCTGCGCGCTTTCGCCCAAAAAAGCTCCCCGCAGAAAGTGAGCAGCTGTTGGTCCCGTTTCTCCATCAATAAAATAATTTATTAAATCAAACGAACGTAAAACGATAATAACGGATAAGTTAAAATTAATATTATTTTATCAAATTAAATAATTAAAAAATGTACTTTATTTACACCACTCTTATAAAAATAAATAAACATCTCTACATTTTTCGACTGCAGCGCTGTCATCCTCAGGAATATATGAATAATTAAAGTACATTTTTAATTATTTCATTAATAATGACGCCACAAAGGTACCAATCGTTTGAAGAAATTATTATTTTATCATTCACTTTGAATTTCGTTGGCCTTTATCAATAATTAAGAGAAAGCTATTAAATGCAAGAATTCGGTAATTATTTAGTCAGGTATATACAGCGAAAGTTTTTAAACAATAAAATTTCATTTGATGTTATTTCTTTCGTAAGACCAGTTAATTTTAAACATTTATTTGCACAATGAAAGAATGGAGTACCTAAGTTAAAATTAGCATCTTACATTAGTTCGTAGGTATGCATATATTTTTTTTCTCAAGACCATTGTCGTACTCTTTGCACTGTTTATGAATAAAAAAATGATGGATGAAC